>CAUYLG010077171.1:0-14714 GCA_963573385.1 Cacajao melanocephalus | reverse complement strand
ACAGGATTTAAGATAAAACACAATGTCTAGTAAGACCCCACAGCCATCACCAAGCCATTGTGTCGGCATCAGGGAGTCTAAAATAACTTCAGCAGAATCATCCATTTTTAGTTCCTGCTTCCTCATAGCTCGACTGCCTCCAGCAAAAGGGGGAAATGTGTCCGAGCTCAAGCTCACATTATGGCGGAGGCACAGTCAAAATGCCTCTACGCTGGAGCGATCCCCACAAAACACGCTATTGTATACTTAATAGACTAGTATAGTCTAAACATAACTTTTATTTGCACTGGGAAACCAAAAAACTTATGTGACTTGCTTAGTGTGATGTTCTAGAACTGAATCTACATATCTCCGAGATATCCCTGTGTATCGATATGTGAGAGGGTATTTACTAGGGGAATTGGCGTATACAATTATGGAGGCTGAGAAGTCCCACAATATTCTGTCTGCATGTTGAAGACCCTTGGTTTCTGGTAGTGTGGCTCTGTCCAAATTCAAAAGCTCCCAAACCAAGGAAGCTGATAGCATAATTCTCAGTCTGAGACAGAAAGCCCTGGAAACCCTGGAGCCTGCTGATGCAAGTCATATAGACCAAAGGCCCAAGAACTTAGAGTTCTGATGTCCAAGGGCAAGGAGTAGAAGGGCATATCACTCTGAGGGAAGGAGGGCTGGAGAGAGGGAATTCCACCTTATTCCGTCTATCTGTACCATCTGGGCTCCCAGCCTAGGCTATGGCATGATACTCGCCCACATTGAGGGCAGATTTTCCTTACTCAGCCCACTGACTCACAAACCAATCTTCACTGGAAAGACCCTCACAGACATGCCAAGAAGCAGTGCCTCACCAGCCATTAAACATCCTTCAATCTAGTCAGGTTGACACCTCAAATTAACCATCACATTAAGGTTGTATGCTCTTGAATAATTGCTTCATGACTTTCTCTCCGCTGCAAAATAATTTAATTAGATTTGGTTAGGTGCTTGGGATCTGCATTCTTTATTCTTTTAAGCTGTGTTAATGTGGATATACCTTCTTTCTACTCATTCCTACATTGATATATATTTAGATAGTTACTGCGTTTCTTATGGCTTATTCTCTCTGGCTTTATTGGATCTTTCTGGATTATGACACGAGTAGTTGAGGGAAGATACAGTGAATCAGAATTTTACTATTAAAAATAGGTAATTATACCATGCTTATTGTATGCTAGGCATTCTAAGTACTTTACATAATTGATTTAGTCTTCAAAAACACCTATGAAGTGTTAAGTATAAGGATTATTCCTGATTTTATCAGTGAGAGAACTGAGGCACAGAGACAGTTTCCCTGTCATCATGCAGCAAATAGTTAATCAGAACTAGTTTAGCCTCTGGACCTTTATTTACCATCCCTTCTACTTTTTTATGGCTTAAAATTTTTTCAGAATAATTATTGAAGGGAAAAAGGAAGAAAAATGTGTATTCTTCATCTGTATTCATCAGCTGTTAATATTTGCTTTATTATATCTTCATACTTTTTTTTTCTGAACTATTTGAAAATAAATTGCAGACATTATGAGATGTCATTTCTAAATGCTTCTGTCTCCTAAGAGTAAGGACATTGTTCTGCATGACCATGATACAACACATTTAAATAGATTAATAATTCTACAATGCCTTATAACATTTAAACAGAATTCATATTTTCCCATTTGTTTCCAGAATGCCTTTTATAACTTTTCTTGTCTGCCCCATCCATACCCCCAATCTAGTATTAAGATTTATGTATTGCTGTCTCTTTTAATCTAGAATAGCCTACTCTTTGTTTTGTTTGTTTTTTGTTCTGTCATCATTTTTTGTTGTTGTTCAAGGAGGATGTTTTTACAGTGTTGACTTTTTCCTTGAAATGTCCGGGAAACTTGTCTTGTTGAATGTCCCATTTTTTATAGTTTCCTATTTGTTTCCTTAGCATTAAATCCACGGAGAACTTTTTGTTGCAAATACTTCATAGGTGATGTGTGTATTTATTTCATCACATCGGGACAAAGATAACATCAGTTACCAGGTCCTTAGTCTTAACAGTTATACCACCTGTGTTAGGAGCGTTATTGCTTCTGAAGCATGTTTTTGACTAGTTGGGCAGTTTAGAGGTGTTTCCAAATTCTGCTTGCAGAATGTATTTATGCTTTATCTTTCTGCCCTGACAGCAGAGATGAGAACGTGTGTTACCTAGTGAACCGATCTAAACCTGGTGAAGCTGAACCTAGTGAAAATCAACAATATTATTACTAACTCTCTCAGCTCACTGCAACCTCCACCTCCTGGATTCAAGTGATTCTCCCACCTCAGCCTCCTGAGTAGCTAGGACCACTGGCAAGTGCCACCACACTTGGCTAATTTTTTGTATTTTTGGTAGAGACAGGGTTGCCTAAGCTGGTCTCAAACTCCTGAACTCAAGCGTGATCTGCCTACCTCAGCCTCCCAAAGTGTTGGGATTACAGGCATGAGCCACCGTGCCTGACCATAATTAATAACTCTTGAATAATAATCTTCAAACTCTTGTGAACCATAACTAGAGAGCTCTGGAAATTTAATAACTTTCATGTGTTGTTAATCACCATCATTTCCAGCATATACATGTGAGAAAGCTAAGGCTTACACATACTACATAACTGGCTTTAAGTTTAATAGCCATCAAATGACAGCATCTACGGTGAAACCCAGTTTTGTTTGATTATAAAGGTTTTGCTTTGAATCACTGTAAGACTAGGAATTTATCTTCCTGGACGGTACAGGGCAATGAAAGTTTTTAAAAGTGTTGAAATAGATGGAACAAAATTAATCCATATATTGGGAATTGTTGACACTAGGTTATGGGTATGTTGGATTAAAGTTAACTTTTTTGTCTTCATAGCTTGTCCTCTCATCATTAAAAAGTACTCTAGACATTATGTCTGTTCTCAAAGTAGGAAGAATGAGGCAGAAGCTTTCTCAGATGTCTCCCGGGGGTTTTGTACCTATGTCCCATCGGTTAGAACTTATCACTGGCTATCTTCTAGAGATAGTGGGAAAGCAAATATTTAGCTTTTTTTAGTCATTGTAGTAAAGGCAAACAAGGGAAAAGAGAATTGAGAATTGCTGTGGGGTTAGCTCATTCACAATGTCTGAGGCAAATAGCAATCAAGACAAACCATTTTACTAAGTTTTGACCTAACGTTATTTTCCTGCTAGGTGATTTGTAAGAAGTTTGCTGCCTCCATTTCCTTACCTGGCTTTCATCTTGCTACTGAAATTCTATTCTTAAATGTAGTGATTTATTTATTTAATACAGTCAACATGTCCAAATGCCTGTTAGAGTTCAGATTTTCTAGAAGTTAAGAGTGAAGATACAGCTTTTTTCTTAGGCTTCTGTGATATTGCTGTTTCTCCTACTGGTTTTTCTTTCTGTGATTACTCCTTAATCTTTTTTTTCTTTGTCTGCTTTAAAGTTGTTGATGTGCATAAGATTCTGTCTCGGCTCTCTTTTTTTCTATAAACTCCATCTTGTATTAGTCTCACTCTTAGGGCTGTAATTGTGGCTTCTACAGGCCTGATTTATAAGTATCTCAGCCTTTATCTTTTTTTCTAATTCCAGACATTCCTTTACACTTGTTCTGAAAACTTTCCTGTTGTCCTCTCTTACAAATGTTCATTAACTTCCCATTGTTTTTTCCTTTGTGTAACATCATTACCTGATTTCAAGGCTCTTCATAATTTGTCTCTACCTGAGACAACAGACAACCTGTCCAATTTTCCCCCTTTATAATTCCTTTTTATCATTTCTGTGCTGCAGCTAGACCAGTTCCTGGAACAAAACACCTATGTTTTGCCCCCAGTCTTAGTTTATGTATTGCCACTGCATGAAATCTAACCTGATCCATGCCTATTAATAGATCTTTTTAACGGCTACTTGAAAAGCCACGTTTTCTATGAATTCTCTTCTGATTGCTCTTCCTGGATATATCTCTGTGAGGACCAATTGGTGTAAGTTAAGGGGCACCATTCATGTTGTATTCTGTGAGTTACCACGTAGAATATGATAGGAGTGGTATTTTCTAGAGTTCTGTAAAGTAGATGAACTGTCTTCTCTTTTTTAACCCTTAACCTAAGCTTTTATCTTGTATCTCTAACATGTTGTATGTACTGGCCATTTTACTTAAATAAATGTTTAGGCCTTTAAAGTATAGGGAATGTGTTTCCCTGATACACTTATTAGCATAATACTTTGATTGTTTATTGAATTAAATACTTAAAATATTTTATTTCCAGTAAAGATTAATTGAGCCTTATAGTTTCATTTTAGCTGTTAGTTAATATTGTTTATTTTCAAAATAGGTATCCTGACTGGAATCCTGAGATCCTCCCATCAAGAAGGTAATTTTTAAAAATAGTAATATTATGAAAACTTGATTATCTTTTTAAAGTAAACACTTAATTTTAAGAAAGTGATTCTTTTGAGTTCTATTTTTGTATTTTAAACAGTAGGCAAATGCAAAAACCTCGATGAATCTTTTGTTTTCTAGCTTAAATGTGATACAGCCCCTCCCCTGAAATACTTTCTTTAATCTTTTCTCAAAATATTTTATTCTGACATTATTATTTTATGTTTATGATATCTTCTGTTATAAATGCCTTGAATGCTAGGAGTGGTATTATTAAGTTCTGTATCCCCTAGGGGATCCTACTCAGTTTATGGTTGTACACACACGTATAGAAATCAAATCATATTTATAGATGGCATAATCTTTCAGGAAAAAATTATTTAATACATCTGTTTATGTAAATCATTTCCTAAATTCTTTACGTAATTTAATACTTTAAAAACATAATTGGATATAATATTGGTACAAGAAAAAACAGAGAAATTCATTATCATATTCATCTGTAAACTAGAAAACAGACATCCAGGCAGTTTGGAGGGCTGATAAGCTGCTCTGTTTCTTATTTACCTATAAGGCTGAATCATCATAACAAACAGATTTGTGTTTTAAGTACATATCTTTTATCAGAGTTTGGTATTGTTAACAGTCTGTTTTTAAGAAGGTACTTCTGTCATTTAGTATCATTTAAATTTACATTAAATTGTTAATCATTAACTTTTTTCCCCCCTGCTTATAGAAATGAGGGTAATAGAAAAGAAAATGAAACTCCACGAAGACGTTCTCATTCCCCCAGTCCTAGACGATCTAGAAGATCAAGCTCAAGTCACAGAATCCGTCGATCTCGAAGCCCAATGCGTTACATGTGTAGACCAAGAAGTCGAAGTCCAAGAATTTGCCATCGTTTCATTTCTAGATGCAGATCCAGATCCAGATCCAGATCCCGTTCACCATATCGAATTAAAAATCCATTTAGAGGTAGTCCAAAATGCTTTCGATCAGTTAGCCCCGAAAGGATATCCAGGAGATCAGTGAGATCATCAGGTACACTGATGGCCATGAAATAATTAATGTACTTATTTCGGCTAAATTTTTAAATGTCTTTTTTTTTTTTTTTTTTTTACGATTTTGAGAAATGTTCCATTTTATTAAATTTTAGAATTGCTAAATGAAATCTGACCCACATCCCACAGGATTACTCCCTCTAGTAACTTGGCAAAGAAATGTGTGTGAATATATGTGTCTGCCAACATCATATTTAAAAACCAAGGATGGTAGAAACATCTTACTTTGCTTTAATAATTGATTATAGAATTCCATGGATTAATTTAAAATGTATTTGAAATTATTATTTTTAACCTGTGACTTAATACTAATTTAATGACCCTTTCAGAAATAGCTCACACACACACACACACAGACACACACACACACACACACATATACACAAACACACACCTCCTTCTGCAATCAAAGAAATCATAGTTAATATCTGAGGTACTTTGACACTCCCAGTGCTTCACCTGACTGGCCTGAAAAATAAAAAAAGTGATACTTTCAATAGGTCTTACTGTATCTAGTATATTCCAAAATACTGAATTCAAATGAAAATAACTTTTAATTACATAAGCAATGACCAATTGGGGTCCCCAAGATTTTTTAAGAGTTCTGTGAGGTCTTCTCTTTTCCAGTTACATATTTGCATGAGGCTGGATTTTCTTTATCCAGAAGCAGATAGAATAATTTAGATTTTTTCTTTTAAGCACAACATTAAAATGTTTGGAAGAAGGTACAATAGTGCTACTCATTTCACTAATTTTGTTTTGGGAATTATGGATGGTTTTTATAGAAAGATTTATGTTAATATGGGAGTTTACTTTTTTGCCATTACTTTCAGTGGTAAAAACTGCAATTACTTTTGCAACAACCTAATACATGAATTAATAAATATTTTTAAAATTTGTATTTCTAATATGGTAAATATCAATAAATATAACACAAATCTTTGGATTCTTCAATAAGTGTAAAGCAATCTCGAAACCAAAACTTTGAGGATCACTGGTATAAGGGAAGCTTACTAAATAAAGGAATTTCATGTAAAAGCCTTCTGAGTGAATAAAAACTAGATTTTTTTCATCTGTGTGCTCCCTGTTTAGCTCTATATTTTTAAAATTACGTCATGAGATGGCTCCTACTTTTTTTTTCAATTGAAATTGGTTTTTATGTCTTTTTACTAGATAGGAAAAAAGCATCAGAAGATGTAGTACAACAGTCTGGGCATGGGACAGAATTTAATAAACAGAAGCATCTTGAAGCTGTTGATAAGGGACATTCACCAGCACAAAAGCCTAAAACTGGCAGTGGAACAAAACCATCAGTTAAATCTACAAGCACTTCAAAGAGCGATTCAAATCTAGGAGGACATTCTGTTCGTTGTAAATCAAAGAATCTTGAAGATGATACTTTGCCAGAATGTAAACAGGTGTCTGATAAAGCTGTTTCTCTCCAGCGAAAGGTAATTGTTTAATTAATAATTATTTTTGGAGATATGGAGTGTAGTGGTGCAAACATGGCTCACTGTAGCTTCGATCTCCTGGGCTCAGGTGATCCTCCTACCTCTGCTTCCCGAGTAGCTGGCACCACAGGCGTGTGCTACCATGCTCGGCTAAGTTTTTATTTATTGTAGAGATGGGATCTTGCCACGTTGCTCAGGCTGGGGGTCAGGCAATCAATCCTTCCTTATCAGCCTCCTTAAGTGCATGAGCCACTATGCCTGGCTCTATAATTCTTTATTAGTGCACTTATTCATATATTTGCTATGACAAACAGAAAACAAAGTTGTTGCCTGGCATGGTGGCTCATGCCTGAATCCCAGCACTTTGGGACACCAAGTTGGGTGGATCACTTGAGCTTAAGAATTTGAGGCCAGCCAGAGCAAATGTGAAACCCCCTCTCTACAAAAAATTACAGAATATCAAAATGAGCTGGGCATGGTGGCAGGCACCTGTAGTCCCAGGCCATGGGAGGCTCAGGTAGGAGGATCACTTGAACACACCTGGGAGGCAGAGGTTGCAGTGAGCTGAGATCACACTACTACACTCCGACCTGGGCTACAGAGAGAGACCCTATCTCAAGAAAATAAACGAAGTTGTCTTAACGTTTTAATTCCGTATTTCCAGTAGCTTTGAAATCATGAGTTGTTAAATTATTTCAGTATGGAATATTTCACTAGAATGCCAGTGATTTGTATTTGATGTGTCAAAAGAGAACATTTTGATGGTTTGGCATTTTTGGCTAGCCTCAAAAGCAGATCATTGTGATGAGTTTCGCTCTCTGATTGGGAAACTGCATAATCACCAGCAGCTTTATTGAGCTTTTGTAATCTTTTTTTGTAAGGTATAAGAGTGAGCCTCTCCTGAGAATTGATCATTATTCATCTCTTCTATACTTTTTGTGGTACAGTTCAGAAGTCAAATACTCTGTTGTACAGTGTAAAATGTAGTTTTTGGTACGGATTTATTGGTGTATTTTTATTGTGATGCATTGGTTACAATACTGAGGTATTGTTTTATTATATATGTTTATTAAATCACTATTAAATAATATATTAAAACATCAAGAGACTGTCTTCAGAGGAAATCCTAATAGGCCCAATTACCAAATATTTTGTATATTTTAATATTAATAAGTCTTCAAGTAATTAGGTATGGTATGCATTGCTCTCCACAGTATCTAAATACATTAAAGACTTTCAGCATCTGCTGTTCCTGCCCCAAAGAACTTACATTTAGAAGGATAAACTTATAATAATCAACCAGTAAGTACAGAATTTTGAAGAGCATTGGGAAGAAATTTTTGAATATAGGGGACAATTTTGAAGAGGCTGAATTAGTCTCATAAGATTATTAATATATATAAAGTTCTTTTCATTTTGTTTCAAGGCTTGTAAATTGGTGGCAGTGGAACTTTTAAAAAAGTTTTCTTACTTAGTAAAAATTTTTTTTTTTTTGAGAGGTGGGGTCTCGTTCTCTCACCCAGGCTGAATTGCAGTGGTGCAGTCATAACTCATTGCAGCCTCAAATTCCTGAGCTCAAGTATCCTCGTGCCTCAGGCTCCCAGGTAGCTAAGTCTACAGGTATATGCCACCACACCCACCTGGGTGTTTTAAGTTTTTTTTTTTTTTCAATAGAGATAAGGTCTTAGTATGTTGCCCATCCTGGTCTTGAACTCCTGGCCTCAGGCTGTATTTCTGTCTTGGTGTCCCAAAGCACTGGGATACAGGCATGAGCCACCATGTCTGGCCCTAATTTTTAACATAGGTGGTAAAGTTGGTACTAACGTATATTCAAATGGTGTGCATTACATATGAATTTTTAAAAGTATTATACCTGTCCAGAGGTCATTTTCAATTATTAGAACAGAGGGTGAGCAAAGCTATAATTTCAGCTTCACTTGTTGGTGTGCCATGTAGTTTCTTAGAAAAATTTTCTCTAATGGCCTTGGACCATTCCGTAGATCTTTGCTATAAGATGCTATAAATAGAAAAGAGCACCTATAAACCATTTCTGGGTTTAAAAATATAAATAGTATTTTTTACCACTTTGCTTTTGCATTTAAAATCAAGTGTTAAAATTGTAAATTGTGATTTAAAAAAATTGGGTAAAGGGGGGTGGTGAAGGAAAAGGAAAAATGGATAAAATATTTGGAAAAGACCCTTTAATATACTAATATTAGTTGTAGAGGAAATTATATAGAAAATTATTACTGTAAATTGTAGCTTAATTTGGTTTATTTTAAATTTTCTTTCACTCCAAAAATAGCTTCGGAAAGAACAATCATTGCATTGTGGTTCGGTTCTTCTTATATCTGAATTACCAGAGGATGGTTGTACTGAAGAAGATGTTAGAAAATTATTTCAACCGTTTGGGAAAGTGAATGATGTCTTGATTGTTCCATATAGAAAGGAGGTGAGTCATTTAGTCTCTGGTAAAAATTCATACAAAGTAATTGCTTTAATGACTCTCTAAACTGCTGTTGGGTCTCTTAGCTGCTTGTACTGCATATATATTTGTTCTTTGAGTGTTCTATAAGTGTTTGGATGTAAATGAACAAGGCCCCAAAATAATATTTTATATCCTTTAATATAAGAGTTTGCCCACTTTTTCTGCAAAGGGCCAGATAAATAATTTTGGTTTTATAAGCCAGCTATAGGATCTCAACTGCTGTGCTCTGCCATTCTAGTACAAAAACCACTGTAAGTAGTATGTAAATGAGCAAGCATGGTGTGTTCCAAAAAACTATTTACAAAAATAGGTAGTATGCCATAGTTTGCCAATCATTGCTTTAGAACACCAGTAAGATTACTCTAAAACAAATTATTTCCTTGTATGGTAAGTATTGTCTATGGGTTATATTCCTATAACTCACATGATGAAGGTTAAGAACTATGAACAGTCTTTAAGCACAATATAAAATAGTGAGTTAAGGCTGGGTGAGTTGGCTTATGCCTGTAACCCCAACACTTTGGGAGGCCGAGGCAGATGGATCACTTGAGGACAGGAGTCTGAGACCAGCCTGGCCAACATGGCGAAACCCCGTCTTTACTAAAAATATAAAAATTAGTTGAGCATAGTGGCAGGCACCTGTAAACCCAGTTGCTTGGGAGATTGAGGCAGGAGAATCTCTTGAACCCGGTAGGTGGATGTTGCAGTGACCCAAGATCACGCCACTGCACTCCAGCCTGGACGACAGAGTAAAATTGTCTGGAAAAAAAAAAATTGTGAGGTATGGCCAGGTGTGGTGGCTCAAGCCTGTAATCCCAGTACTTTGGGAGGCCAAGGCTGAAGGATCGCTTGAGGCCAGGAGTTAAAGAACTGCCTGGGCAGCATAGCAAGACCCCAGTCTCAATTTTTTAAAAAAATTAAGAAAAAAAATTTTTTAAGTTGTGAGTCAGGACAGGGAACATAGTGATAGTGTTGTCTTTGTTGCAAGAAGCCTTTAAAATGTCAGCCCTACCACAAGCTGGACCATATCTTCCCTTGCCTCCTACTGTTCACTGATGTCTTCTCATTTCCTCTTGTTCCATGAGCCTGCCTGGATTTTCTTTTTCATCTTGGTAGTGGTATAGAAATTCTGTAAGGTTAAGTGTCCATTTCATGTGTGAAACATCCTTAATCAAATTACACTTGAGCAAAATAAAAAGACAGGCAAGAGCAACCATGACTTTAGGTAATTTCATAGTTTGATGTTACAAAAGAAAGAATTAAGTCTGTTTTAAAATGCAGGAACTTGTAAAGGTAGGTTTGTGACTAATGATGGAATAAATTTCATTTTAGGCTTACCTAGAAATGGAATTTAAAGAGTCAATTACTGCAATCATGAAGCACATTGAAACAACACCTCTTATGATAAAAGGAAAAAATGTGAAAATATGTGTTCCAGGAAAGAAAAAAGCACAGGTAAACTGGATATAGGTCTTAAATGTTTTATCACTGTTGTTTAGCTTAACTTTTTTGTTTAAGTATCATGTACATACAGAAATAATGCATAGAAACATGAATATTAGCTCAACAGGTTATTTGTGCATTAATTCAGATATGTTGAAATTAAAACTTTTTCATACTTATATAGTGGTATATACAGTGTTAAATAACAACAGACTAGGAGAAAATACTTATATAGCACAAAAATAGCAAACGTCTGTGAATCCGGTACCTAGGTCACAAAACAGAACATTGACAGTATCCTGGAAGTCCCTTGCTTACATCTTCTCAATTCTTACACCCTCCCTTCTTCTCACAGGTAACCACTAACTTGATTTCTGATGCCATAATTGAGTTTTGCTTGTTTTCAACTTTATATAAACAAAATCGCAGCGTGTACATTCTTTGGGCTTTTACTTCCTTAGAAGTATCAACTTTTGTAACTTTAATCTTTCTAGATCATTTCTATGCTTCAATTTATATGTCCATAGGTAATATCTATAGAATTAAATTATCCTTTAAGAATGAGCTTTCTGTTTAGTAAAAAGTTGTATATGTATCTCACCTGTAAGGTTTTTTTTGTTTGTGTGTGTGTTTTTAATAGGGTGTTGAGAAAGTTTTTATATCTTAAAGATGATCTTGTTTTTAATTTTTGTGGGCACATGGTAGGTATATGTATTTATGAGGTACATGAGATATTTAGATACGGGCATGCAGTGTGTAATAATCACATTATGGAAAATGGGGTATCTGTCCCCTCAACCATTCTTTGTGTATCAATCCAATTATACTCTTTTAATAATTTAAAAATGCACCATTAAATTATTTTTTACTATAGTCACCCTGTTGTGCTAGCTAATACTAGGTCTTAATGATTCTGTTTTTTTTTTGGGGGGGTACCCATTAATTATCCCTTCTTACCCCCCTGCCTCCTACTACCCTCTGTGACCTCCTGCCTCCTACTATTTTGGATATATACCCTTCCCAGCCTCATAACCATCCTTCTACCTTCCGTGTCCATGAGTTCAGTTGGTTTAGATCCCACAAATTTGTGGGATTTTTTTAAGATCCCAGAAATAGTGGGAACATGTTACCTTTGTCTTTCTGTGCCTGTCTTATTTCAGTTAGCATAATGACTTCCAGTTCTATCTTATGTTATTTTAAATAACTGAATCTCATTCTTTTTTAGGGCCAAGTAGTACTCCATTGTGTGTATGTACCACATTTTCTTAATTCATCTGTTAATGGACACTTAGGTTGCTTCCAAATATCTTGGCTAATGGGAATGCTGCATCAAGAAACATGGGAGTGCAGATATCTTCGATATACAGATTTTTTTCTTTTGGGTATATACCCAGCAGTGGGATTGCTGGATTGTATGGTAGATCCTATTTTTAGTTTATTTTAGGAGCCTCCAAACTGCTCTCCATAGTGGTTGTACTAATGTATGTCCCCACCTACTATGTACTTAGGGTTCCCTTTTTTCTCCACATCTTGGCCACCATTTGTTTTTGCCTATCTTTTGGATAAAAGCCATTTTAGCTAGGGTAAGATGATATCTCATTGTAGTTTTGATTTGCGTTTCTCTGATAATCGGTGTTTAATGTGCCTTTTTGCCATTTGTGTGTCGTCTTTTGAGAAATGTTTCTTCAGATCTTTTGCCCTTTTTTTTTTTTATCGGGTTGTTAGATTTTTTTTCCTGTAGAGTGGCTTGAGTTACTTATATATTCTGGTTATTAGTCCCTTGTCAGACGGATAGTTTGCAGATGTTTTCTTCCATTTTGTGGGTGGTTTCTCTTGTTTGCTTTGCTCTGCAGAAGCTTTTTAACTTGATGTGGTCCCATTTGTCCATTTTTGTACAGCATTTGCCTATGCTTGTGGGGTCTTATAGAAGAAATTTTTGCCCAGACTTGTTCTGGAGAGTTCCTCCAATGTTTTTGTAGTAGTTTCATAGTTTGAGGTCTTAGATTTTTATTTGATTTTTGTATATAGTGAGAGAGAGGGTTCCAGGTTCATTAATGCATATGGATACCCAGTTTTCCCAGGTGGCACCTCCCTTGGTCCACTGGCTCTAATCCCAGCCCCAGCTCTAAGGGTTGCCTAGGAGTTGCAGTCCTTCTGTCCTAGACTGGCTTTCAGATTTACCTAAGACCTCGGAGCACTTTAGCCCATGATGGTGAAGCTTGCCAAGAAATTCAGGTTCTTATTGCTGAGATGGGTGACTCCTTTTTGGCAAGATCTAGTCCAAAGGCTCCTTCAGTGCATGGGTGCTGGCTGAGCCCAGCATGGTTTTGCTGTCTGCTGTGACAGAGCAGCACTGAGTTCAATGTAAAGTCCCCCAGTTACTGCACTGTCCCTTCCCAAAGTGCACAGACTCTGTCCATGTTGTGGGGCCAGATGGGGGAGGTATGCTATCAGGGATTCAAGGCTGTCTCTCCTACCCTCTTCAATGCTTCTTTCAGTGGTAACAGTTAAAACCAGGTAGAATGATTGTTGACCTGATATTTGGTGGTTGTGATGATGCCTTTGTGTGTGTGCAGATAGTTGTTAAAATTTGGTGTTCCTGCTGGGGTTGGGTTAAACAGTGTAGGCTTCTACCATTTTGCTCCATTCAGCTATGTATTCTATTAGTTTAATTTTTCTACTTGCTGTGGAATGCTCACTTTATAGGGGTTCTATAGCACACATTTCTCAATAATTTGATTTGGTAGTCTAAGCCTGTTAGTATATTTAGATTTTCCTCATTCTTTTTAACTTCTCTATGGTGTTTCTCTGTATGAATATACTACAGATATTTTACCAATTGCTTACTGATTGATATTTAGGTTATTTCTAGAAATAGAACTTTAGTTAACACCTTTATACATTCACAGGTCATCTTTTGACATTTATGATAGCGTATTTTAAGGTGATACCTACCCAATGGAATGGTAGGTTTATAGCATGCACAGTAATGGATAATATAAGATAGCTCACTAAATAACTAATAATTTACTCCCTGGTAATTTATGAGAGTATTACAACATTTTAATTTCTTCAGCTTAAATGATAACTAATTTTAATTTGCATCTTTCTGATTCTTCATGAACTTCATCTTTTTATGTAATTGTTAGCTATATCTATTAACTGTTTTAGTGAGTTGTCTATATCTTTTTTCTTTTTTTTTATTGTATTTGGGCTGTGGGGTACATGTGCATGTCCTGCATCCTACAGGATTGTTGCATAGGTACATACGTGCCATGGTGGGTTGCTGTCTTCATCCCTTGCCCCTGCCGCTCCTGTTGCCTACATCAGGCATTTCTCCTGGTGTTATCCTTCTCCCTCCTCCTCCCCTCCGCTGTCCCCTCTCCATCCCCCCTACCTAGCCCTGTGAGTGTTGTTCCCTTCCCTGTGCCCAAGTGTTCTCATCGTTCATCACCCACCTATGGGTGAAAACGTGGTGTTTGGTTTTCTATTCTTGTGTTAGTTTGCTGAGAATGATGGTTTCTAGGTTCATCCATGACTCTATATAGGACACGAACTCATCATTTTTTATGGCTGCATAGTATCCCATGGTGTATATGTGCCACATTTTTTTGTCAAGTCTATCATTGATGGGCATTTGGATTGGTTCCAGGTCTTTGCTATCTTAAACAGCGCTGCAATGAATATACGTGTGCGTGTGTCTTTATGATAGAATGATTTATAATCCTTCGGGTATATACCCAGTAATGGGATTGCTGAGTCAAATGGAATTTCTATTTCTAGATCCTTGATGAAAACTGAAGAGTAGCTGTAGTGAGATTCAGATAGCTGTCATAAGTGCATTTTGAATTTTTCTGTAAATTTTATTTCT
>CAUYLG010077168.1:0-32787 GCA_963573385.1 Cacajao melanocephalus | reverse complement strand
TGAGGTCAGGAGTTCAAGACCAGCCTGGCCAACATGGTGAAACCCTGTCTCTACTAAAAACACAAAAATTAGCCAGGCACAGTGACGTGTGCCTGTAATCCCCACTACTCAGGAGGCTGAGGCAGGAGAATTGCTTGACCTGGGAGGTGGAGGTTGTAGTGAGCTGAGATCACACCACTGCACTCCAGCCAGAGTGACAGAGTGAGACTCTGTCTCAAGAAAAAAAAAAAAAGATTGTTTTGAGGACCCAAATCACTCTGGATTTTGGGATTTGGGAAGCCTTTGAAGTGACATAATCTTCCCCCGGCATTTTAATATCACTTTGGACTGGTCAGGAATGAGAGGAAGAAAAGAGAAGATGCTAAGAAATCAGGTAGGAGGCTGGCTATAGTTGTCTGGGTCATAAGTGATGGTGGAATGGGGATTGAAAGAAAAAGGTGGACTTGGGATACATTTTGGAGGTAGAATTAACAGAATTTGGTAATGAATTGTCTATGATGGGAAAAACTTATATTTTGGGCAGGGAATGGGAGATCAAGGTGGGAATGGGAGATCAAGGTAAGAATGTCTATTTATAATCCTTTGATATGCATAATACAGGCTTAGAACCTAGTATTACGTGTTGTTTCTTTTTTCTCTTCTGTCTATCCCTGTCTAGTTGGTAGGACATATTGAAAGACTGACAATAAAAGCACGGTAACAAAGCAGCCACTCTGCAACAGCCTGTCACATTTCTGGAGGTTTTGTGTTGTTTTTTTTTTTTTTTTTTTGAGACAGAGCCTTTCTTCGCAACCCAGGCTTGAGTTCAGTGGCTTGATCTCAGCTCACTGTGAGTTCTGCCTACCAGGTTCAAGTGATTCACGTGCCTCAGTCTCCTGAGTAGCTGGGATTATAGGCACGCACCACCACACCCGGCTAAATTTTTTGTAATTTTAGTAGAGATGGGGTTTCACCATGCTGACTAGGCTGGTCTCAAACTCCTGGGCTTGACTGATCCACCCTCCTCGGGCTCCCAAAGTGCTGGGATTACAGGAGTGAGCCACTGCACCCAGCCATTTTTGGAGATTAAATGAGGTATTTGTCTATGTTGCTGCATTACAAATTAACATGAGCCTAGTGGCTTACAGCAATACATTTATTATCTCACAGTTTCCATGAGTCAAGAGTATGGGCCTGGGTCCTCTGCTCAGGTTCTCACAAAGCTGCAGTCATTGCCTCAGCCAGGGCTGGGGTCTTATCTAAGGTTTGGAGTCCTCTTCAAAGTTCACAAAGCTTTTGGAAGAATTCATTTCCTGGCAGCTGTAGAACTCTTGGTGGTTTGCTTCTTCAAGGCCAGCAGGGAGAATCTCTTACCTCTAGACCCTCTGACAAAGGGTCCATCTGATTAGGTAAAGTCCACCCAGGATAAACTCCTAGTTGTTGAATGTAAAGTCAATTGATTAGGAGCTTTCTTGACATCTGAAAAATCCCTTCACCTTTGTTGTATAATGTAACCTAATCACAGGAATGAGATTCCATAGGGAGGGGATTATAAAGGGACTTGGATCATTGGGGGACATCTTAGAATTCTGCCCATCACAAACTAAAACTAATAAGTGATCAATATTAGAAGAGTTTCATGCCACCCTATAGATTTGGTGGGAATTTAAAAAATACTTTTACCATTAAATTTCTGCTGCAAGATAAGAGCTCTCTACCCAAAACTGGTAATATCAACCAGGGGTAAAAAAGGGAGGATGCATATAGGTAATCCAGGCAGATAAGAGAACTGAGGAAACTAGCTTTTTCCCTGGAAGTCAATACTAAAACAATGCTCTAGATTACTTCATTGGAAAATCACCATCCCTGCATTTTCTGAATCTCCTATTATTTTTTCAGATACCAGACAACTGAGCAGATATTGAAAATAGGTTCAGTTTACTTCTGTAAGAATCTTATATCCATCTGGAGAATAGCATTTTGGGACACAAGCAATTTACTATTCTTGAAAATTTGTGTTGAGATCTTTACTAAATTTTTCCCTCATGAAATTAGAATCTGGACTCTGTTCCCTTTTTGCCCCTTCTACCTTACCACGCCTCTTGCTAATGGTACCCCTAGAGACATCTAGAGCAAGACATTTGTCTAGAAGGTCCTGTTGGTCTACACATCAGATACACAGAATCTCCAGGAAGGTTTGTGGAGCAAATGGAAGTTGGGGCAGAAACTCTCAGTACATGTCAATCCAGTGTCAATCAAGGAGCGCCAAATAGATGAACCCTGGAGAACAAAATGAGGGAGCAATTCATGATTCAACCATCCCAGAAAGACCACTGGGTACAGAAAGAGCCTCACAATTTGGGATCATCATAGACCATGGGGGAATGAAGTTGATGAAGAAAGAAAGTCAAGTTTCACTAGTATCACACAAGCTGGGCTTAGTTTCCTACAAAGAGATATGGTGGCTTGCATGGGGATAAGTGGGAGTTTTAAAGAAATACTTGATTATATAATAGTTTGTTTCTAACTAATAGGCACAAAGCAGAAGCTTGAAGGATGTGAAGTTGTTTGCATAAAGTGTCCCATATTTTCTTCTGCTTCAGTCCTCAGGGACAAATTGGCTAAACAATCCAGTATATATATATATACGCAGGGAGGGACATACACACTCACTCAAACTCAGAAACATTCAGAACATTAAAAAGTGCAGAAGAAGGTCTGGTGCATCGTCTCACACCTGAAATCCCAGCACTTTGGGAGACCAAGGTGCATGGATTGCTTGACTCCAGAAGTTTGAGACCAGCCTTCACAACATGGCAAAACCCTGTTTCTACAAAAAATACAGAAGATCAGCCAGGTGTGGTGGTGTGCACCTGCAGTCCCAGCTACTGAGGTGGGAGGATAGTTTGAGCCCAGGAGGTGGAGGTTGCAGTGAGCCGTGATCATGCCATTGCACTCCAGCCTGGGTGACAGAGTGAGACGCCATCTCAAAAAAAAAAAAAAAAGAAAGAAAAGAAAAGAAAAAGGAAAAGAAAAAAAGTGCACAAGAAGGATTTTGACAAAAGGCATGCGGGGGCCATGGGCCACATTCCCGGAGGTTAACTGTAGCCTCAGTTCCCGTGGTGATTATACATTCAACTCAGGGACTGCTTCCTCCTCAGTGTAACCCCCATCAAGAGGCAGGAGACAAAAAGGAATAAAGCAGAAGCACTTCAATAACACCAGACTGTGCACAAAGGCTGCCAGCACCACAGCCAGACACAGGGAGCTACTCAAACTGTCACATTGCACATCTCATAGCACACTAATCGCTCCCTCAACACCAGCGACCATTGTAGAAAAGGCTGG
Source organism: Cacajao melanocephalus (assembly GCA_963573385.1). Lineage (NCBI taxonomy): Eukaryota > Metazoa > Chordata > Mammalia > Primates > Pitheciidae > Cacajao > Cacajao melanocephalus. Next base: position 29,460 of record CAUYLG010077168.1, on the reverse strand, counting down.
ATCAGGAACGCTTTACGAAACATGCAAAGATTTTTTTTGCTCCAATTCATCTGCAGTTCCCTTTATTATGTTATTAGTTATGGCCAGATGAACAATTCTGAGATTCTCTTCCTATTTCAATTTGTGTAAGAGCCCCTGTAATGTGTATGTGTACTTGAATGGGTGACTATAATACATAATCGTCAACAGAAAGCAGTATTCTTCTCCCACTGTTCCCTTCCCGTAATAAGAAAAAGGTTTTGGAATTGTAACCTCATTTTTTCTTTTAACTAAACTTTTTATTTTGAGATAATCATAGGTCCATCTGCAGTTGTAAGAAATAATACAGAGAGATCTCACATAACTTTCATCCAGTTTGTCCCACTGATAACATCTTGCATGAATAGAAACAACATCACAACCAGGAAATTTAGGTCAATACAGTACACTGACCTTATTTATATTTTACCAGTTTTATGTGCGTTCATTTGTGTGTATTTAATGCTATGCAGCTTTATGTGTAGATTCATGTAACCATGAGCACAGTTGACATAGAGAATGGTCCCATCGATTCAAGAACCCCTTATGCCACCCTTTCATAGCCATACTCATCTCCCTTTTGTCCCTGCCCTTCTCCCCTCCCAACTCCAACCCTTGGGGATCACTAGTCTATTCTCCATCTCTATAATTCTGTCATTTCAGGAATGTTACATAAATGGAATCATATAGTATATAACCTTTTGGTATTGTCATAATTCCCTTGAGGTCCATTCAAGTTGTTGCATTTATCAGTAGTTCATTCCTTTTGAGAGTTGAGTAGTATTCCATGGTAAGAATGTACCACAGTTTAACCATTCACCTGTTGAAGGACATTTGCATTATTTCCAATTTTGGCTATCATGAATAAAGCTGCTATGAGTGTATATGCAAATGTTTTTGTGTGAACTTCAGTTTTCATCTTTCTGGGATAAATGCCCAGGAGTTCAATGACTGGGTTGTATAGTAAGTGGAATTTCACATTCTCACTAGTAATGTACGAGTATTCTTGTTTTTCTACATCCTTGCCAGCATGTGGTGTTTTTGCTGTTTTTCACTTGAGCCATTCTGCTGTATGTGTAGTGATATCTCATCATTTTAATATGCACTTTGTAATGACTGATGATATTGGACATCTTTTCATGTGCTTATCTGCCATCTGTATTTCTTCCTCAGTGAAATATCTGTTCATGTATTTTGCCCATTTTCTTTTCTTGTTTTTTTTTTTGTGCATAATTTAGACACAAGTCCTTTGTTAAATATGTGGTTTATAAATATTTTCTCCCAGTCTGTACCTTGTCTTTGCATCCTCTTAACAGCATCTTTTGTAGAGCAAAAGCTTTTAATCTTGTTTTAAGGATCATACTTTTGATACTAGGTCTGAAAACTCCTTATCTATCCCTATATCCCAAAGATTTTATTGTATGTGGTTTTCTAAAAGTTTTATAGTTTTAGGTCATATATTTGCATCCATGAGTCATTTTGAGTTAATTTTTGTATAAAGTGTGAGGTGTGGATTCATGGGCTTTGGGGAGCGGGGAGCGGTGGATATGAACATCTAATTGTTCCAGCAGTATTTGCTGAAAGGCTATTCTTCATCTATTGAATTGCTTCTGCACCTTTGTCAAAAATTAATAGGACATGTTTGTGTAGGCCTACTTCTGTCTTGAGATAATCACAAAAAAAAGTAGAGGAAAACGACAAAGCGTTAAGAAGTTAGACAGATGCTAATAAATATGAAGGACAGATAAAATAATTCAGCATAGGGAGAGCTGCAGTCCTTGAAAAGAGAATAATACACTGAATGGAACGCCAGAAGATGTATTCAAAGAGACTTTCCCTAAAATGAAGGAAGAAGTGAATGTGCAGCAAGAAAGAATATATATGATTTGAAAATTTTGATAAGCATCACTTCACACAAAAATTCTCAACATTAAGATATAGCCTAGTTAAGTTATTGAACTTCAATAATAAAATAATCTTTTAGGTATTTAGGCAGATAAAACAAGTCACATTTAAGGGTGGTTAAAAAAAAATCTGGCTAGCCTCAGACTTCTCCAAAACATTTAATTCAGGAACATAAAGGAATAATATTTATAAAATTCTGAGAAAATGAAAATGTGACCTAACAATATTAAGTCCAGACAAAAATGTCATTCAAATATAAAGATAAAAGGAGACATCCTCAGATATGAAAGAATTAAAGGAATATGACACCTGCAATGAAAATTTCCAAACAACAGAAATAGCAATGACTCTTTGCCAGTAAAATCCAGTCAGTTAAGAAATTATTAAAAATAGGCCAGGTGTGGTGGCTCACGCCTGTAATCCCAGCGCTTTGGGAGGCTGAGGCAGGCGGATCACTTGAGGTCAGGAGTTCAAGACCAGCCTGGCACTTGAGGTCAGGAGTTCGAGACCAGTCTGGCCAACATGGTGAAACCCCATCGCTACTAAAAATACAAAAATTAGCTGGGCATGGTGGTGGGCACCTGTAATCTCAGCTCCTCAAGAGGCTGAGACAGGAGAATCACTTGAACCCAGGAGGCGGAGGTTGCAGTGAGCTGAGATCGTGCCATTGCACTCCAGCCGGGGCAACAAGAGCTAAACTCCATCTAAAAAAACAAAAAAAAGTATACTGTTGTGGGTGTAGGGCTGTTTTGGCAGTAGTAAAAGTACTTTGATTTCTTAGCTCTACTCTGGTAGAGTGCTCTTAATTTCTGTAGGCTTTATATTTTAATATATTGACTTTAAATAACGACTAATAAATTAATACAATGGAATATATTAGAATTGAATACAAATTCTTGCTAAAACTTTCTAGGTGCTTCTTGTGATAATATGTAAATGTTTTTGTATATATGTATGCATGTTTGTATTTCTTTAACACACTTGTTTTAGAAACATTCAGGGATAACCTTGGTCGTCCTTTATTACGTTACATAATGAGTCTTGTGGGCTGAACCTGTGGATCATAGTAGCTGGGTAGGCAGAGGGAGATGAGTCTGGAAAGATAAATGGGAGTCAGATCATGAAGAGCCCCACCTGCCATGCTAAGGAGCCTTTACTTTATTGTGACCAAGGGCTTCCTGGTGGGTTCTTCACGACGGAACTGCCATAACAGTTGCATTTGAAAAAGATCTCATAGGTAGCAATGTGAAAAAATTGACAAAGGGCCTGGAGTAGATGGGTTGTCATTCCCATCATGGCCACAAGGGGGAGCCCGCCTCCCTGCTCTGGGACCTCAGGTCGTGACCCCGGAAGCACATCCTCTATCCTCCACCTTCCTTCTAGCAGAGATGGCGGCGGCAGCGGCTCGAGTGGTCCTTTTACCCACGGCGCGGCGGCGGCTGTGGGGTTTCAGCGAGAGGCTGCTGATCCGAGGCGCTGCAGGACCGGTGAGCTTCCCTCCACTTGTCTGGGCGCTGCTCGGGGCCAGACACGGTCGGACCGGCCCTGGTCTCTCTCGCCGGACCTGGCGCATCGCACCCAAGAGTCGGCGCCACAGATCCGAACAGCAGGTCGGGCGGGGCCTCCTCGACCCGGACCTGCCGAGCGCCGGGCGGCCTAGGGCCGCTGAACTGGCCGGGGGTGGCTGGCTTTTGGCCACCCGCCAGGAGACCTGCCACTGACGTGTGGAATGACCCTGGTTTTCGGGTCCTCCCGCGAGCTACTGGGGAGTGCATGGTTGACAACTAAAAACATAGTGCTTGCAAATTGGGGAAAACTAATAAGTAAAATGGTTACCGCTCCAGAGTTCTGTTTTTGCCTGGGACTGAGCTTCGACCTCAGCCAGGCTTCCCGCGAACCTGGACGTCGCCGAAGTAAAATTGTGTATGTATTAATTAGCATTTTTCTCATGAGAGAGCCTCTGCCTTTCAGCAAAGGGATGTGAGACTTAACATGTATAAAAGCAAAGAAAAATTGCTGAAAGGTGAATAGTTCCTGGCCAAGCCAGTCAGCTTTTGAACATTAGCCTATCTTCCTATCCTTTCTTCTTCTATTATTTCCAAAACTTGTTGTTTTTCTTGAACAATGAAAACCCGAGGGTTAGTTCTATCTTGTGTGTAGGTAGTTTTACATCTTTTCCCTCCTTTTCTTTCTTTTTTTTTCCTCCCCGCTTGTTTTCTCCATAATGAATGTAAAACATATCTAGGATAGGTAGTGAAATAAAGTCAGTTTCTCTGGGTAATGCTAATAACTGCCCATCTTCCCTGACGGAAGGGCATGTTTATAATCACGTTGCTGGCTTTAGGACAGTAGCTGGTGACAGAAGTTTCTAGGCCAGGCAGAGGGGTAGATCCCAGTGGAACCAAAATTCAGGAAGAAAGATTCTTCTGTGGAGAGAGCGTATTTAAAATAGATTTGGTTTAAAGTCAGCATTTCATATCAGATTAGTAATGTGTTTTGCTTTGTCTCTTCCACTTCCTACCCCCAACCAGTCATCATATTTTGGAGAGAACAGATTGAGAAGTACACAGGCTGCTACACAAGTTGTTCTGAATGTTCCTGAAACAAGAGTAACGTGTTTAGAAAGCGGACTTAGAGTGGCCTCTGAAGACTCTGGGCTCTCAACATGCACAGTAAGTGACTCAGGCAACCTTCTCTAAGTGACCTTTTGTTTAGCGGAGCAAATTGTTGATTTTAATCTTTAGCTTTTTCGTTGGCTGGTGGTTGAAAAAGGGTGGCAGTGATTTTGCCTTGACAGGTTTCCCTGAGTCTTGAACCTTTTCTTCCAGTGATACTTAAGTTACAGGGTGCATATGTATCCTGTTGCACTGTTTGCTTCTTGTTCTTGTAGCTTATTACTGATTATTATTAGTAGTATTGATAATAATGGAAGAGGTATATTTGCAGGGCTGCTCTGCCAGGTGTTTTTACGTATGTCTTATTTGCTTTTTAAAGCAATTCTTTTTAGTGGGCGTCCTCACATGTGTTTATAGTTAAGGAAGTGAGAGAAGTTAAATGGTATTATTCAGGTCCCTCAGCTAATAAATGACAGAGCCAAGATTTCAACCGAAGTTTTCTGACAGTCTCTGATGTTCCTTATATGTCAGTTATTAATTGGTTGGATTAATGAGTTGGGCAAAGAATCCTCAGTGAAGGTGACAGGTAGATATTTGTAGCACTCAGCATTTGTAGCACCCAGCAGTAGCCTGATAAAAAATTTTCAATCTCATAGTTCATAGGAATGAGCTATCAGTTCACTCAGGTCAAGAAAGCCTTAGTGTTAAGACCAGAAAGCATTTGTCAGAAAAAGGAAGGAGATGGTTCCCAGCAACCTCAAGTAAATAAAATGGTTTTATTTAATTGTTCTTTGATTGCATTAAGGTTGGACTCTGGATTGATGCTGGAAGTAGATATGAAAATGAGAAGAATAATGGAACAGCTCACTTTCTGGAGCATATGGCTTTCAAGGCAAGTTGTAAGACTTTACAAAAAACACACTTTATAAGAGATAGTAAGCACAAAGTTTCATTCTTTAGAGGCAAGGAGAGCTCTTTCAGTAGCATAACATGTTTTATGTTTATTTTTCCACGACAGTATCTAAAATAAGTACTGATAATTGCTTTGGAAAGCTGAAATGGAAACGCTCTCTTGGGATGCAGGGGTCATCTGAATGTATACTATTTCTGAAGCCTGATGTACTTTATTACAAAAAAATTTTTATTGAGATAGGATCTGGCTTTGTTGCCTAGGCTGGAGTGTGGTGACACAATCTCTGCTTACCACAACCTCCTCCTCCTAGGCTCAAGCCATCCTCCCACATCAGCTTCTGGAGTAGCTGGGATTGTAGGTGCATACCACCACACCCAGATTGATTGATTGATTGATTGGTAGAAACCGGATTTTGCCATGTTGGCGAGGTTGGTCTCAAACTCCTGGGCTCAGTCTGCCTGCCTCAGCCTCCCGAAGTGCCAGGGTTACAGGCGTAAGCCATGGTACCCTGCCTGATGTACTTTAGAAACCAAATTTGACCCTACATGAGACGAACTTCTGTCCTCCATATTCATTATCTGAAGTGTTTAAAATAGGAAGGATAAAGGGAGGTTTCATAATTTGTTTTTCTTCTTTTATTTCAAGGGCACCAAAAAGAGATCCCAGTTAGATCTGGAACTTGAGATTGAAAACATGGGTGCTCATCTCAATGCCTATACCTCCAGAGAGCAGACCGTATACTATGCCAAAGCATTCTCTAAAGACTTGCCAAGAGGTATTGTTATTATTTATGCAGCAGATAATATAATCTTTATGAATATCAGAAATTATTTAGTACTATTTTTATTATGTCTCTTGTAAAAGAGTTAGCCCCAGAAATGTGAAAAAATGAAACTGAACTCTGGGTGAGGGTACAGCAATCGTGTGTGTGTGTGTGTGTGTGCGTGTGTGCGCGCGCGCGCAGAGGGAGGAGGGAGACAGAGATTCGCTGCTCTGTCTCCCAGGCTGGAATGCAGTGGAGTGATCTTGGCTCGCTACAACCTCTGCCTCCTTGGTTCAAGCAATTCTCCTAACTCAGCCTCCCGAGCCTCCCAGGTAGTTGGGATTGCAGGCGCTAGTCACTATGCCTGGCTAATTTTTTGTTTTTTTTACTAGAGACGGGGTTTCACCATATTGGCCAGGCTGGTCTCAAACTCCTGACCTTGTGATCTGCCCGCCTTGGCCTCCCAAAGTGCTGGAATTACAGGCATGAGTCACTGTGCCTGGCCTATTTTTTTTCTAAATATGACAAATAGTAATATTATGGATGATTTTATTAACATGTAGCAATAAAATAGAGATTATTTGGTGGAAATAGAATAGTTACTTTGACGGGATAGCAGTTTGTTGTAGTTACCGTGTTTGTAGATTGTTTTGACTGTCTTAAAGTTATTACACAAAACATTTTCCCAGTGGAAAAATTAACTTTAGCAGTTTTAGAGCTGATAGGTAAAATTATTTTTTTTTAGAGAGAGAGTCTCACTCTGTCACCCAGGCTGGAGTGCAGTGGTATGATCTCAGCTCACTGCAACCTCTGCCTCCTGAGTTCAAGTGATTCTCCTGCCTCAGCCTCCTGAGTAGCTGGGATTGCAGGCTCCTGCCACCACGGCTAATTTGTACTTTTAGTAGAGATGGGATTTCACCGGCTGCGTGCGGTGGCTCATGCCTGTAATCCAAGCACTTTGGAGGCCAAGGCGGGCGGATCACCTGAGGTCGGGAGTTCAAGACCAGCCTGACCAACATGGTGAGACCCCGTCTTTAAAAAAAAAAAAAAAAAAAAAAAAGAAATGGGATTTTACCATGTTGGCCAGGCTGGTCTTAAACTCCTGACCTCAAGTGACCCGCCCACCTCAGTTTCCCAAAGTGCAGGGATTATAGGCATGAGCCATTGCACACGGCCACTGGTGAAATTATTAACCTTTAAGGTCCTTCTGTAGTTGTAGTTATTACTTTGCAATTTTTGGATTCCTAATAGGCTTTCATTAATAATGTTTAAAAGGCACTTTACACAAGTACTGTATATATATTATCCATTTGGTCTGCATAGGTGTCTCCACTTTGTAGTTGTGGAAATTAAAGCCCAGACTCTGACTTGCCCAGGATTGCATGGCTATCAGGTGACTTACTGTGGACTCAAGTGCATGTCTTCTGACTAGATTCATTTACTTTGTCAAAACAAGAAAATAAGAAACCTGTCACCTGTAAATAACTAAAATATTTAATATGATGCCCTAACTCTTGCATTGAAACAAAAATGACAGCAACCATGGAGGGTGTGTTGGTTTGAATAACAAAGCCAATAGAAACAGTTTTTGTCCCAGGACTAATTAGGGACCAAGAACATAGGGCTAGGCCAGGCCTCTCTAAGAGTTGTTCATTCCAGCCCATTTCATTCCTTTGTATACACAGAAAACAACAGGGAAGGCAAAAATGGGAAACAAAAAGGAAGGGTGATGTTAAAAGACTTTTCCCCCTTTTCTCCTGGCATCTGGCTGGAAAGGACAGAGCCTCTTCTAGTGGGTGTGGAAAAGCAGAGGAGGATCTCTTTGAAGAATACAAAATGGAAGTGCTCTGTGAAGCAGCTCCAACTTTGGGGATTTACTTGGGGTTTTTATACCTTCAGCTGGTTGAAGCCTGGTATATGAGGTAATAGATGTTCAGACTAATGGTCTCCAAGTTTTTATAATCACTTATTACTGGTAAGAAAGTTGATCATATATCCTTAATATATGTATACTTGTAAGTTAAATACATGTGCTACTATACTAACGTATATTAAATATAAATTTTTTAAAAAGATTCAGATTAAAACATAAAGACTGGGAAGTAGTAGTTCCCCTCCCCTCCTTTGGAAACTACCAGTGTAGACCACCAATCCCACATAAAGGAGGATTTTCACACAGGAATTTTTGTCCTTCTGTCTGTCTGTGGGCTCTTCCTCACCTATCTTACTGGACAGTGGTTCTCTCACCTGGGCAGATGGGTTTTATTTGGTTTTACAGATAATTTTTTCCTTTTGGTCATGATCTCAGCCACAACTTACTGTAATAGTCTGTTTTGTCATATTCTTACTATTTGAACATAATCAGTTCTGAGACAGTGCCCTTTAAAGTGAACTTAATTAAAATAAGAAACAAAAGGTTACAGTAGAGTAAAAAAATGAAACCTAAACCGGACATGGTGGTACATGCCTTTAGTCCTGGCTACTTGTAGGAAGCTGAGGTGGGACGATTGCTTGAGCCCAGGAATTTGAGTCTGGCCTGTGCAGCATAATGAGACCTTGTCTCATTATGGAGACATAGGAAAAAAAGAAACTTAAGATTGTAAGTTTATTTTATAATACTAATTGTATCAATGACATTTAGATTATGATTGCAACTATGTACTACTTCTTTAATAATGAATTTCTTTTTGGAGAGTTACGCACTTTTTCTGATAAAATTGCTTAATGGCTTAATATGACATCTTCCACTTCACTTTTGGCTTTTTTGCAAATTAAGGTTTGAGAACACACAATTCTGTAAGTTATTCATTTTAGGGCATATTTTCAATTATAAGGATTCTTTTCTCTGTTGCCCAGACAGGAGTGCAGTGGTGCAATCTCAGCTCACTGTAACCTTTGCCTCCTGAGCTCAAGCCATCCTCCCATCTCAGCCTCCCGAGTAGCAGGGACTACAGGCGCATGCTGCCATACCCAGCTAATTTTTGTGGAGACATGATTTTGGCATGTTGCCCAAGTTGGTCTCCAGCTCCTGGGCTCAAGCCTGTCTTGGCCTCCCAGAGTGCTGGGATTATAGGTGTGAGCCACTGTGCCTGGCCATTTGTTTGCTTCTTAACATAGCACTCTCATTGCTGTGGAAACTTGCATAGTAAGTACTTGGGTGATGAGAATCCTGTGTATATATGTAGCTAGATATTTTCAGACTAATATATATAACTTTGTAATTTTTATGTAGAACAAGCTATATTATCCATATTTCCATAGCATTTTTGAAGTAGGTAGAGTCGTTACAGAGTGATGGCAAATTTATAATTTTTTCCCAAGGAAATGTCTTTTGTACTATAGGGAATTTTGTACTATATTAAATTTTAATTTTGTCCTTTTAAGTATATCTAGTATTTTTCTCCTAGGCTAATCATTTAATATCGAGTGATGGTCAGTGTCATGATGTCCGATACTGGTTTAATAGATGTTAATAGTGAAAGTTAAGATTGCTGGTGTTTCTTCTTATGTTTTATTTTCAATTAGCTGTAGAAATTCTTGCTGATATAATACAAAACAGCACACTGGGAGAAGCAGAGATTGAACGTGAGCGTGGAGTAATCCTTAGAGAGATGCAAGAAGTTGAAACCAATTTACAAGAAGTTGTTTTTGATTATCTTCATGCCACAGCTTATCAAAATACTGCACTTGGACGGACAATTTTGGGACCAACTGAAAATATCAAGTAGGTATAACTCTCAGAATTTCTTGGTGGGTAAGGAAATTTATGAATTTAGAAAATTAACATTTATAAACTTTGAAAAAGTACGATTCAAAAAGTCATTTTCCCCCTGGTAATCTGAGTGAAATTGTAGTTAGCTATCTTTTAGTCCCGCGTACCTCCCAATCGTGTGAGTTCATAGGTATTTCTGGAATAAACAAGTAATGGTGTAAAATCTTTTTTCCTTGATGTAAATAAATAAGTTGAAGTTCTTTGATGTGTTGCCTATATCCTATTTCCAACTGCATTGTAGGATACGGTTATGGTCCAATTTGATTTCAGGTATATTACGTAAATTTGTTTCCTTTAAAAATTGTTTTATTTCATTTACAGATCTATAAGTCGTAAGGACTTAGTGGATTATATAACCACACATTATAAGGGGCCAAGAATAGTTCTTGCTGCTGCTGGAGGTTAGTCAATTTAAATTTCTACACATATTTTAAACACAGCTGTTGGAGTAGTATGCCAGTTTGATCCCACTGGGAGATATCCTAAGAATTTTCATTTACGTAGCAAATAACTGTTTGATACTGTGATGGGGAATGTGGAGCACTGGAGCCAGACTTCCCTTCTTTTTTTTTTTTTCGCAGAGCACATTCCCAAACTATGAACACATTATAAAAGAGGTCTAGTCAAAAAGACCAAAGCCCATGTCATTATCAGACTCCTCAGATTCTTCTTTCTTTGCTTCTACTTTCTTCTCTTCAGCTGGAGCAGCAGTAGTGGAGGAGCAGGACCTCCTGCTGGTGCAACACTAGCTGGTGGAGCAGGTCCACCAGCCCCTACATTGCAGATGAGGCTCCCAGTGTTGATGTTGGCCAGGGCCGCTCTCCCCTCTATTTTTTTTAAAGTAGGTTTCATTTATAGAAAGATTTAATGAACTGTTCAATACTTAAGTGTACATACATAGTAGAACTTGTAAGAAAAGGGCAAATGAGTGAACTGGTAGACAGCTGGAAGATAAGTGTTCTGTACTTTGAGAATTTCTTGAGATTTTAAATAATTTCTTGAGAACCAACTTTTTCCTTGTTTAAGCAAGGAATGGGTATGTTGTTCATTCTTTCATTTGTTCAATCATTCATTTAAGAGCTCTAATTTTTGGGAAAGAGAAGCACATAGGGAACCATGAGACTGTTAAATGGGAATCCAAACATGCAGGTGACTGCAGGTTTCCTTGAGGTCCTGTTTGAAGCCAGTGAATGAAAAAACAAATTACAGCACATATTGCCAAATTTCCTGGCAGTCTGAATCTAGACAACAGTATGTTTTAATTGGTTTCCAGGTTTTTTTTTTTTTTAAATATATGTATAGAAATAGAGATGGAGTCTTTACCGTGTTGCTGAGGCTGGTTTTGAACTCCTGAGCTCAAGTGATCCGTCCACCTTGGCCTCCCAAAGCTTGGGGATTACAGGCATGAGCCATTACACCCAGCCCAGTTTTCACTTCTCTGTATTTTTTAATATTAGAGCAAAATGAAGTGTTCCTTCATGTTGTGAATTTAATTTTTCTCTTTTTAGAAATTATAATTTAAAAATTCTAGTTACTCTGGATTGATTTCTGAGCTAATTACTTGGGGGTAATGGAGAGGATGAAAATATTAAATATCAAACATGTTATTCATTGTAGCACCTAAAGTCATGTTACCTTCATTGTATGTGACAGGAAGTACACTCTGAAATTCTCTTAACATTGTTTCTAAAATGGCTCTTGCTGACTGGATCTTAAAGGTTTGAAACCTGGAAATGGGACAAGAGACTTGTTATGTGGGTCCTCAACAACCAAACTTTCTGCTATCTCTCTGCTATTGTTGGTGGCATACGGACAAAATGACTTTTACTTTGGTTCATGGGTTCGTTGTGACATAGCTAAAAGTTGGGATATCTTTAGTTTAATGGCTTGTTGTAGATTAATTAGTATTCATCTTAAATACTACATAAGTGATATAGTGCCTTATAAATTATATGACTGCATATTAAATACAATGAAATAGGCCAGGTTTAAGTTTCTACTGGCCTCTGAATTACTGTCTTGGTTACCATTTAACTCTTCTAGGTTAATCTTCAGGCTTTTATTTGCCAAATAGTTTTTTGTATCCTAGCTTCATTTATTATAAAATTATAATTTTATATTTTAAGATAAAGAATCTTACCATAATATATTTTAAAGCCCTTATACATGGCTAAATTTTTTTTAAATTTATATATTTGTGTTTAGGAATCTTTCACATTATCTATTTGGGTCCCAAGTTCGGATAGTAAGGGATAATGGAGTGTAAGTAATTCCCAAGTTTTTGCATTTGGATACCTATGGACGTATTCAGAAATTGTGTTCCTGAGTTGTGATAGCAGAGTGCAGAGAATAAAGTATATCTGTGTATCCAACTTACTTTTATTTATTTGATTTTATTTATTTTAGAGACAGAGTCTTGCTCTTTCACCCAGGCTGGAGTGCAGTGGTGTGATCTCAGCACACTGCAACCTCCTCCTCCTGGGTTCAAGCAATTCTCCTGCCTCACCCTCCTGAATAGGTGGGATTACAGGCACCTGTTGCCACGCCGAGCTAATTTTTGTATTTTTAGTAACATGGGGTTTCACCATATTGGCCAGGCTGGTCTTGAACTCCTGAACTCAAGTGATCCTCTCACCTCAGCCTTTTAAAGTAGTGGGATTATAGGCGTGAGCCGCCATGTCCAGCTCCAGCTTTATTTTAATTAGAGCCCATATTTGTATTTTCCACTAAATTTTTTTTTTTGAAAATTGGCATTTTTTGCTAGTTTGCATCCTAGAAGTCTTTATGATTTAATAGAATATGATTTTGTCAAAAGTGATGTTTTCAAGTTGTCTTATTCTTAGCTGTGAATCCATTGGTCTGTTGATGAAAACTGTCAGTTGCTCTACAAAATGAGAAAGTGTGCAATCCCAAGCTTTGCAACACCAAGGAAACAGGTGTGCTTTGTGAGCTTACTCTTAAATAATGGCTTTTAGTAAGTGCAGATAATTCATGTGTAATGTACATCACGTTATACCATATTGTAAACTATATTGCTGCTAGATAACGTGTGAAAATATTTTCTTTCAATTTAGGTGTTTCCCATGATGAACTGCTTGACTTAGCAAAGTTGCATTTTGGTGACTCTTTATGCACACACAAAGGAGAAATACCAGCTCTGCCTCCCTGCAAATTCACAGGAAGTGAGGTAGGGCAAGCCTCCCAGCTAGTATGTAGCCTTTTAGATTCCTTGTGTTGTATTTACACATAAGTATACAAAATGTGCTTATTTCCAGTAGGAATAGAATGGAATAAGTAAAAGGCTTACACTGAAACACAGAAAAAGGGAAGAGGATGTACTCATTTGCTTACATTCATTCCCTCTTCCTATTCCTTCACTACCTGTTTTCCTTTCCTAAGGAAGCAAGTTTGTTTTGTTTTTAATTTCTTCATTCTAGTCTGAAAGGAAGCAATGTTTTAAGAGCAGTTTATAATTTGGTCTTTTTGTGCTTTTTCTTTGGCACTATGCCCATTTATATATTGTAAGATCCGAAAGTAATCTTTTAATTAAACTCCGTATTTTGACTTTCACTTCAGTTTTACTTTTGACTCAGTTTTGCCCACAGTATGTTTTGGGGGCTAGTAACTGTTAGAGCCAGAACTTGTAGGGAATCTGCTAGTTATCAGCTAGCTTTAAGCCTCATTAGGGGCTTAATTTGCCATGTTAAGGATGATGCTGAAAGTAGTATCTGGAAAATGCCGATATTGTCAGTTGCCTAGAACTGTATCATTGGCAGTACAAAAATAAACCTGTAATGTCAATATGAAATTTCAGTAGAAAAATTCAGATTGAGGCTGGGCTTGGTGGCTCACGCCTGTAACCCCAGCAGTTGGTGAGGCTGAGGTGGGTGTATCACTTCAGGTTAGGAGTTGGAGACCAGCCTCGCCAACATGGTGAAACCCTGTCTCTACTAAAAATAAAAAAATTAGCTGAGCGTGGTCGTGCATGCCTATAGTCCTGGCTACTCAGGAGACTGAGGCAGAATTGCTTGAACCTGGGAGGCAGAGGTTGCAGTGAGCCAAGATCGTGCCACTGCACTCCAGCCTGGGTGACAGAGCAAGAGTCGGTTTCGGAAAAAAAAAAAAAAGAAAAATCAGATTGACAAACATAAAGGATTGATTTCTACCAGTGAAATAATGCAACACTTCTGACCATGTAAACCATGTGGTGGCTGTCTGTAGTAAAATCTTTTGGGAAGAGTAATTTTTCCTTAACCCATGAAATTTTTCTAGATTAAACTATACAATGTAATGAGGCCTGATAGTTAAAAAATCAAAATAGAGTCCTGGTGAGCATTTTAACTTTGCAATTAATGGAACTGGTGATTTTTTCTTGTTAATAAGCATGTTATATAATGGTAATCTTAATCAGAGGTCCCCCTGCTTTATCTTAACTAGATTCGTGTGAGGGATGACAAGATGCCTTTGGCACACCTTGCAATAGCTGTTGAAGCTGTTGGTTGGGCACATCCAGATACAATATGTCTCATGGTTGCAAACACGCTGATTGGCAACTGGGATCGCTCTTTTGGAGGAGGAATGGTAAGTGATTTTAAAAGAAATTTTCCATAACAGATGGAAGATTATTATGTTTTCCTAAATATAAGTTCTTTTAAGAATCCTTTTTTAAAGTAGCAGAATAGAGCTTTGTACTGTGAATTCTGACTTAAAAATATAAACTGATCCAGGATTGCATGTGGGCCAGAAAAAAACATTTTGTTTCTTTGCCACAGAGTTTATTAGTGGCATAATTGGCACAATTCGAATAAAGACAGAAGAATTAGCTAAAAGTACTATATCAGTGTTAACCTCCTAATTTTAATAGTACAGTAGGCCCTCTATAGCTGTGGGTTCCATATCCATGGATTCAACCAATCATAGGTGGAAAATTTAGGGGAAGGAATGGATGGTTGCGTCTGTACTGAACATGTATAGACTTTTTTTTTGAGTCACTTCCTAAACAATATAGTATATTAACTACATAGGATTTACAATTTATCTAGAGATGATTTGAAGTATATAGGAGGGTATTCGTAGGTTGGTTATATGCAAAAACTACATATACCATGTTACATGAGGGCTCTAGCATCTATGGATTTTGGTATCCACAGGGATCTGGAAACCAATTCCCCACGGATACTGAGGAACTATACTGAGGTGATGTAAAAAAATTAATTTCCTTGTTTTTCACAAGTACATACCAAAGTATTTAGTACATATAAAGTATTTACAAGAAGCATCACATCTAAACTCTGAAACAGTGAAAAAACTTTATATATAAAGAGAATAAAGCAAACATGGTAAAATAACAGGCAATTTGGATAAAGGGGAATCTTTGTGTTGATTTTGCAACTTCTTTTTAAGTTGGAATTATTTCAAAACATTGTATAGATTTGTTTTTACTCATAGATTTCCCCAAAATACATTTCATCTAAATACCTTAAGCTTCATATGTAATATAATTTTGAATCTTTATCTGTAGCCAAGAGCCCTACAAATTGGGTTGATAGTAGCAATCTAGTTTTAGAATTAGGTACAGCTACTACAGTAATGATAAGGATTCATTACTTTTATATCATGAATTTCTCCAGGGGGTGCAGTGGGCGAGATAAGCACAGTTCTTAGTTGCGCTGAACTTTACTACTGAGATGTTGAAGAAAACTGGGAAATTTAGCCTCTAAGGAAATTAACTATTTTCCACACATTTCATTTTTCTTCCTGGTATTTTGGACATGTGTACTTAAAATTCTCTTGGAATTTTTTTTCATTACAGAATTTATCTAGCAAGCTGGCCCAGCTCACTTGTCATGGCAACCTTTGTCATAGCTTTCAGTCTTTCAACACTTCCTACACAGATACAGGATTATGGGGACTGTATATGGTTTGTGAACCAGCCACTGTTGCAGACATGCTACATGTTGTTCAGAAAGAATGGTGAGAAAATAGCTTTAAGTAAATTTTGCTTTTAATTTGTTTTAGACTAATTTTTTCTATATGGTGATTTGTGGTAGTTTTACCTTTTAATTAAGAGAACTAGATAAACAGTAGTTACCATGTTTTTAAAGATTGCAGACATTTTTTTTCTAAATCTCAAGATGTGAAGCTTATACTGTAGAAAGTTTTAATGTTTCAGAAGCAGGTTAATTCAGAAAAGTGACCCTAAAAGTTTAAAAGCCAACTAGAAGTTGTTGGGAAAATATCTCTGAAAGTAGTCTGGCTTGGAAGGGAAAGTAAATCTGAAGTTGCCATTGCTAAAAGAAAAGTATATTGACTCAGTAGATGGGCAGAAAGGCTCACAACTTCTTTGAAAACTTTTAGCTCTAGTTCCTTTCCCCCACTATTCTTAACTGGCTTACATCTTTCTAAATCTAGTCAACTAGGATGTAATTATTAAGTTAAAAATTAAGTTTAAGTTAGACTCAACTCATTGTTTTGAAAGACCAATGAATGATCCATTGACTTAATCCATAGCATATCAGACACCAACAGATGGGGATTCATGAAGTCTCAAGATGCTTAAAGCATTTCTGAAAATGTGAGCCTATTGTATAAACCTTTGCTAATGTGTAATTAGACATGTTTACATATCATTATTGAGAAATTAACAATACTAGGGAAAATCAAGAATCATTTTTGCTTTTGCTTAGCATTGGGATTAAATCATAATCACCTATATGTCATGTGTAGAATACGGCATCTTAGATCATTAACTAATGAAATACAGCGTTTTCCAACTACTTGATAATACTGTTTTTTCCAAATGATCTTTAGGATGCGACTCTGTACAAGTGTCACTGAAAGTGAGGTTGCACGCGCCAGAAATCTTCTGAAAACGAACATGTTGTTGCAGCTTGATGGTAAAAATAAAGACATAGGTTTCTTTTTCTTTTTGAGACAGAGTTTTGCTTTTGTTGCCCAGGCTGGAGTGCAGTGGTGCAACTTTGGCTCACTGCAACCTCCGCCTCCTGGGTTCAGGCGGTTCTCCTGCCTCAGCTGCCAGAGTAGCTGGGACTACAAGCACCCACCACCACACCTGGTTAATTTTTTTGTATTTTTAGTACTGACAGGATTTTACCATGTTGGCCAGGTTAAACAACTGACCGCAGGTGATCTGGCTCCCCTGGGATTACAGGCATGAGCCACTGTGCCCGGCCATAGGTTCTATTTTCATATGGTTGATCTATTTCCAACACTTAATGTTTCCTTCTCTTTAAACAAACAGGTTCAACTCCAATTTGTGAAGATATCGGTAGGCAAATGTTATGCTATAATAGAAGGATTCCCATCCCTGAGCTTGAAGTAAGAATTGATGTAAGTAGTCCTTAGTTACTATTGGGGTTACAAAAAGCTGAGAATATGTATCTTTTATCTTGCTTTAGTTTTAAAAAGTTCCAGGTATAGACTTTGTCTTTACTACAGAAAGCTGAATGACAGTGTCTTCCATTTCAGGCTGTGAATGCCGAGACGATTCGAGAAGTATGTACCAAATATATTTATAATAAGAGTCCAGCTATTGCTGCTGTTGGTAAGCCCGCCTTCTTTTCTTCTATACAAAAAGTTGGTCAAGTACTTTTAATTCTTTTAACTGTCTTCTTTTTAATCCTCAGGTCCCATTGAGCAACTACCAGATTTTAATCAGATTTGCAGTAACATGTGTTGGCTTCGTGATTAATTTTGAGCCGGGCACAGTGGCTCACGTCTATAATCCCAGCGTTTGGCAAGGCTGAGGTGGGTGGATTGCACGGTCAGGAGTTTGAGACCAGCATGGTGAAACCCCATCTCTAGTAAAAATACAAAAAATTACCTGAGCGTGGTGTCATGCACCTGTAGTCCTACCTACTTGGGAGGCTGAGGCAGGAGAATTGCTTGAACTTGCAGGCAGAGGTTGCACTGAGCTGAGATTGTGCCACTGTACTCCAGCCTGGGCAACAGAGCGAGACTCCATCTCACACACAAAAAACTAAGACCTAGAAAAAAATAAAAATAAACATGTATATACATTTGGAAATTTAAATGAAATACTGTATCATACGTTCAAAGGATAAAAAGACTACCCCTCTGCAGGTTGTTTTGCATCAACGGTTAGTCCTTGTCCACTGAGAAATTATGTTGGAAGCAGCACACTTTCGATTATTACCATAAGTATAATTTTAAGAATGAAAATGTTTACAGTATTTTCAGTTTTATTATAAAGATTCACACATAACAAAGATTGTCATTAAGTCATTTCTTGGCTCTACTTGCATTCAGCACTTGTTCTTGAGCAGCTTTCTTTGCTTTTACCATCTCAACAAGTTCCTAGGAAGGGAGAAAGGTATGATTTAAGAAGTTGTCAGAATTTAAAAACGGACATTTTAATCTAGTGTTTGGTATAAATATGTAAAGAATTCAAGATTTCTAAGCCTGCTCATTTCTTCCTAATAATAGTGGCCCCATAACCTACTGGTATTGAAATAAGCACTATATTAACCACTTAATAGACATAAAAGGTGACCTAAACTATATAACGTAGACTATATAACACTAAATACCACAGATTTTATTTCCTCTCTTGGAAGTGACATGGCAGTATTTCCTGCTGTTCTCTCCTCACTTCACAATACCAAAATAAATGAAACTATATAACCCAAGTTACAACTGAAAATATATAACAATATATAAACTCTAAATCTGCAACCTTGTATCGTTTCATGCAGTCCTTCTTTGTCCTGCCAGGCACAGCTTCTGCTATTTTTTCCCATCTTTCAGGTGTATTTACTGGGTATGTTTTCAAAGCTTGTTCCAAAAGCTTCTGTTCTTCTGTTGTCCAAGGGATGAAGTCCGTATATGGACCTGTATTAAGAAAAACTTTTATTTGAAAACTGTTAACTTGATTGGTTAAAATACTGTTTTAAGAACATGTGCCCAGACAAGTCTTTTGGTCCACACATGTCCGCTAAGTGCCCATTTCAATCTGGGATGTGTCATTTTGAAAATAAAAAGAGAAAAAACAGATGGTTCACATCCCAGAAAATAAAACATCTCAAAGGCTTTTAAAAAACACAATAGTAAAGATCTGCCTTGTACTGTTTATCTCTTACAAATCAATGTAATACACTCACCAGACTCGGGCTCAAAAACGTAACCAAAACTCATTTAAGAGTTCCAATAAATCTACTTCCTTACGGGATAGGTAAAAGAGCTTCCTCACAGTTAAACTTTTGCGGGATAGAAACCTTGGAAACCACTGTTGTTTCACACTGAAGGAAACCTACCAAAATTAAGAGGCAAGCTGAGATTAGATTGTGTTGTAGTGTGGCATTCACCACATCTGCTAAAATCTTGGGAGCCAATGCTAAACACTTCCAGTGACTGCTATTGTGGTTCTTCAACTAAAGAGTTTTATATTTCAGAAAACATCTAAGATGTGTGTCAGAAACAAATATATTTCTTAAGGATGTTAAGTATTACACAGTCCACTTCAGTAGGTAAAATGAGAATGTTAAGGGGTAAAAAGCTGATTTGGTTAAGTTAATGGAATTCCGGAAATCTAGTTATTTCAGACCATGCAGTGAGAAAACACAGACCTAATACTACCAGTAATGTCCTGTGAGATACAGTACAAAATTAAGCCTAGAAACTGAAGTTTTTTACTAATTAAAGAAAAAACTCACCCATTCAAAAGAAGGCAGAGAATCTGTATAACATTTGAAGGTATATACGTTTTTTTGAAGGTGGCTTTTAAATTCTAGGAAGTCATTTGTTGAATTTCCTTGTATTGATTTAAAGCCCTAAATACCACAGATTTTATTTCCTCTCTTGGAAAAAAGATGGAAGTGGCATGGCAGTATTTCCTGCTGTTCTCCAGTTACTTCACAATACCAAAATAAATGAAGCTAGTGTTGCAAAATTCCTAAGATAAATCACTATTCAAAAAATCGTGCCAGCTTGTTATTTAATGGTACAACTGAAGAGGAAGGCACCTTCCCATTTACATTAAAGAGGTAAAGGAGTCATACCCACATAGCACTACTGCCAATCACTCTTGCCCTCCCAGGGTCCCCTCTCCTCACAGAAAGCAGACTGGACAACCATGAGAGGCCCGCCTCCCTCCAACATGCAAACAAGTCCCCTAAGAAAGAGCTGAGAATAGTGTGCTAATACCTGTTGTATTTTGTGGAGACAAAGGAGCAGGAAAATAAACCCCTTTAGAAGTGTCCTCAAAGTGTTTTGAAACCTTGCTTGTTACTTACCTTTATTAAAAGAACTGAAATGATGCCTAATTCAGCCAAACCGGTCACCCCTGATTTTTGCAAACAATGACTTTCCTCCTCTATATAAACACTGTAAGCCGAAATGTATCCTGTATAGTCAAGTCTATTGGTTAATCCAAAAGCCATCTCTCTGTGATTAAGAAAGGACTGGTGGCTCACAAATGTATGAAGTGAAAGAACTTTTTTCACACAAACTGCTTTCAAACTTTTGTCACAGCAAGAAAAAAAACTATCACATCCCAGCACAAGGACACATGTGAACAAAAGTTTCACAAGTATACCCTCCTATATAATAGATGTAATGCTCACTGTTAGTTTCTATTCAAGACCCACTAAATTGACTTCATGACCCATCACTGGGTCATGATTTGTAATATGAAAAGCACTGGTCTAGAGTAATCAAATTAGAACACCTAAGGTAACATCAAATCCTAACAGGTTTTTTTTGTTTTGGAGCGTCTCACTATGTTTCCCAGGCTAGTTTTGAACCCTAACAATTTTTAACTTTTTATTGTGAAATAATTTCAGAGGAGTAGAAAGAATCCCTGTATACTCTGCGTACATTCCCCAAATGGGAACATTTTCTTATTTGCTTATTCTTTATATGTACAGATGTACTTAGCTCTGAACTATAAGTTACAGACATGATGCCTCTTTATTCCTAAACATTTCTGCTTTTCCTTAAACAGAAGGACATTTTCTTATATAATTACAGTGCATTTCTGAAAATCAGGAAATTATCCTTGATAAAACACTATTCTTCTGTCCCAATAACATCCTCTAACTGATCTGTAAAACCTGGTAAGCAAAACAAACAGCCCTTCTCTGATGGCATCTGAAATGGAAGAACTGCAATTCTCCATTTTTAATGGTTAGCTGAAGTAAATCTTTGCCCTAGAAATGTTTGCTTACAGTTTCCAGTCTGCTAAACATTTTATTTCCGTCATTCTGAACAGAGACACTAAATCTTGTATATCCAAGCAGCATAGATACATGGCTAGCATTTTCTACATATAGAAAAGCAAAATTTTTGAAGCAAGAGCCTTTGAATAAAAAGAAAAACCAAAAAAAAAAAAGAAAAGCAAAATTTACCTTCAAATCGTTCTGACGGCATTGCGTTGTCTGCTTGAGGCACCACTCCATGTTCTTTTTTAAACTTATCAAATGCCTTTTTATTTATGTCATCTTTTTGATGAGGGTCTGAGAAATGAAAGAAACTTTAATACTTAACAGATTTTGCCTAGGTTATTTTAAAAATAGGTGTTTAAAATAACAAATGGACTTCTCAAAACTCACCAAGTTTTTGGAGACTCTTTGCTTTGCAAATAACATCTTTGGCAGTTCTTTTGACTCCAGAGGAAGAATGTATGTTCATGTAGTTAGCAATAACTTCCCATCTGACAGGATGAACAACCAATATTATAATTTAATAGTATTAACAAAAAACAAAACAGAAAACAACAAAAACCATTAAATTTTTACTGCAGAACTGTTAGTTATAGTATGTACAGAATGAGCTGAAATTGGTGGTCTAGTTATGCTGCTCCTGTAAATTACTATTGCCTGGACTATGGTTTTTGCTTTTGCTATAAGTATAAATCAACTATATAATCTTGGTTTTAGGTGCATACATCTTGTGGATTCTGTGTACAAATCAACATAAAACCACTTATTTATGTATACTGCCAATTTAACACATTTAAGAATAGGAGATCAGTCATTCTGAAATCAGCCTTCGTTTCATCTATAGAATTAGGGACGCTGGATCTCTACAGCTTTCTTTGAGTTAAACTCAAGCTCTAGCTTGAGGTAAGAAGTAACAAAGAGCAAGACTGTAAAAGAAAAACTACAGAAAACCTAGTCCCTAGCACAAGCCATGACAGAGTAAGCCAATGTAACAGTCAAGACTCGTCTCATGATCTTCAGTTTCCTGAGAAACTGAAGCATTCTGTCATATATACATGCATGTGTATTGGTGTAATGGGTAAGACAGCTTCAAAGTGCACCTTGCTTTTCACACTTTTCCATTGTGGCACAGAATTTATCTCTGCAAGTTTCTGTGATAACAAGTGCTGCTATTTGGAGTCTTGTCTACATTATCTCTAGGCTCCAGTGTGAGTAGAAGATTTTCATTAAAACCAGTACCTTGAATTTGTTCCAGCAGGGAACAGATTCACAGCTTTAATTAGTAATTGCAGATCATCTTCTGACCAATTTTTACTTCCATTTCCACCTCCACCAGTTGATTTCTCTGTGTTCTTAGATGCTTGTCGCATACGAGCCTCAGCTTCCTCTTTCTCTTTTCTAATTTGCTCATTTATTTCTTCTATCTGCACAAATATCATAGGTCAGGGACTTAAAAGTATATTGCTATTCTATACTCTCTTCTTGGCTGAGGCTTTGTAGTCCTCAACTCTCAATGTCATTCTCACTCTGCCCTCATATTCCTCCCAGGCCAACCCAAAAACAAGCACCAGCTTTTCATTCTGGCTTTTCCTGTTCTGGCTTCCAGTCTGCATAGGCCTGCCTGAGGAAGCAAGAACTATCCACAGCCTGCACGATCTTCTCAGTACTCATGTCATGTGACTTCTATTAGTCTTGGACACTAATTGGCAAGTCTATGGGTCACTGAGTTATTCACCCACAAGACCATTTCAAAATGTCAAACCTCTCTTTAAACTCATATTCACCCTTTCTGCAGATAATCTCATTTATTCTCTACAGAAAGGTGAAGGGATAGCAAAATGGCTTCTGTTTTATCTTGAAGTTCTTTCTAGTCTACCTTCAAACATGAGCAAGTAAAAAAAGAAAACCTTTATTTGCCCTTGTTGCTTCTGCCAGATGCTATCTTAGAGTCATCTTTGGCTAATTTCTGCCCTTCAATCCCTTAGAACCAGTAAAGTCCCAATAATGCTAACTTTGAAAAGTTTTTTCTGATTCCCATCATCACATTCATAGTGCAGGTTCTTTTTTTCTTTTTGAACTGGAGTTTCACTCTGTCGCCCAGGCTGGAGTGCAGTGGTGTGATCTTGGGTCATTGCAACCTCCGCCTCCCCGGTTCAAGCAATTCTGCCTCAGCCTCCCAAGTAGCTGGGATTACAGGCATGCGCCACCATGCCCAGCTAATTTTTGTATTTTTAGTAGAGAAAGGGTTTCACCACGCTGGCCAGGCTGGTCTCAAACTCCTGACCTCAGATGATCCACCGGCCTCAGCCTCCCAAGGTGTTGGGATTATAGGCGTGAGCTACCATGCCCAGCCGGGTGCATAGTGCGCGTTAAGATTCTTGTTAACTAGTTACGTCTATCTGATGCACCCTATCCACAAACATCAGATTAGCAGTACAGTGCTGGACCTTCTGTTAATCAAAGATTTGCAGTAATGGAAACTAGTCATCATGGTATTATAAACCTGATAATTGGTTCTACTTTTCCTAACCAATTTTGTTTACCAATCCTTTCCCTATAACTTTCTACTTCTTTCTATATATATATTTTTTGGTCTACTTTTTGATGCTAGGTCTCACTCTGTTGTCCAGGCTGGAGTGCACCAACGTGATCATAGCACACTGTAGCTGTGACCTCCCAGGCTCAGACAATCCTCTCACCTCAGCCTCCTGAGAAGCTGGGACTACAGGTACATGACACCATGCCCAGTTAATTTTTGTATTTTTGGTAGAGATTTTGCTCATGTTGCCCAGGCTGAACCATACTTTATACTTCTGTTTCTATTTTATAGTTTGTGGTGTTCTTCTGACCTTCATTTTAACTCTGTCCTTCCTTTCAGGCTGGTTTAAACTCTACACTGAGCCTTCCCTGGCCACTAAAAGTTGTGGCCTTTCCTATATTTACTATGGGCTCTCCATCTTTTGGTCCTTAAGGTTCCTCTCAGCCTATGTCCTTTGTGGTGCAATAGCATTAGGCATTTCTCCAAAAGAACCTAAGCATAGTGCTATATCGTAGGTACTAATACTTGTTTAACTGCATTGAATTTCTGGGCCTATTTTCTTATCTGCAAGATGAAAGGTATAGACTAGACAGAATGAAGATCTCTTGGTTCTAAATGTTATTACCCTATGAAAATACTCAAGGAATAATCAAAACAATTACTTTTTTTCTAATGATTTTGCAAAACCTATGATCAACATGATAGATAACACAAACACTAAGCGTGGCAGAAACCATACACATTAAATTCAACTTAAATAAACTACAGCACTTACTACATAAACAAAATACAGGCTGGACGTAGTGGCTCATGCCTATAATCCTAGCACTTTGGAAGGCCAAGGCAGGCAGATCACTTGAGGTCAGGAGTTCGAGATCAGCCTGGCCAATATGATGAAACCTTGTCTCTAGTAAAATTACAAAAATCAGCCGGGCATGGTGGCACACACCTGTAATCCCAGCCACCTGGGAGGCCGAGGCAGGAGAATTGCTTGAACCTGGGAGTTGGAGGTCACAGTGAACAAAGATCATGCCACTGCACTCCAGCCTGGGTGACAGAGAGAGGCTCTGTCTCAAAAACAAACAAAACATAGTGGGAGACACAAAGAGAAATCAGATACACCTTGCACTTGGTAACATATATTAGGTAAAGAAGCAAGTTAAAGCAGAATTAAATGATAAATACAAGTTTCAGTGATGTATTCTTCTATTACCTGTTTTTCCAGAGCAGCCTTTCCCACTTCTTTTGTACATGATGTAAGTGTTTCATTCAAGCACTGTAAGCTAAAGAAAAAAAAAAAAGGAAGAAATGAAACTTGATCCTAAGCTCAAATGAAGACTTCAATAGCAGTTCCATAGGTATACCTTGCCAGTTCAAGCCGATCACAAAGTTTTTCTACCTCTTCCATCATCTTAACCCGCTCTGCCTCATTATCAGAAAAATGATTCCAGGTCTGAAAGCACAAACACAAAAATGATCTCACACTTACTGACACTCAAAAATACATCCATCAACACAATAACAAAGCACGAGCTCTCAGAAATTCCTGATGTGAACATACATAATGGCCTTCTGCTTGACCTGCAGTACCTCCACAGTACCTCCCAGGGCTCTCCCTAATCACCTAACAATAAAAGGAATTCTATACCAAGTTGGAGGAGGAAAACAGAAAAAAAAAAACAAACACCTAGGGATGTTATAAAAGTCAGAATGATTCCTTAGAGAATCACTTCAGGATCAAGAAATTCTGTATGATGACTCAAAATTCCTTTGTTTAGCTGCCTGTTCCAATGTGTGCTGAACTGTAAAATCTACTGGAAATTTTAAATATGAAATTAAAAAGATGATATAGTATGCTAAGGAACAGGAGGTATTAGCAAAAATTTCAATTAACTAAAGACTATGCTCAGAGTGGAACAGCATGATGTACAAGAAGTAATTGGCAAGTACTTCCCATGTTTTAAGCTGCTGCTGACACTTAACGTCTCCTGTTCCTCACTTCGCCTTGCTTCCTTCCTTAATCCGTGCAATCTGGCTCTCACTAAGGTTCCAATGCTTCTTTTACTATTCACTCTTCCCTAGGCTTCCAAAAGCACTACTAATTTTCTTCCTGCCTGCCTGGTCACTGCTTCTCAGGCTTCTTTTCCTCTATCACTACCTTAAGTACTAGTGTTTTGCCAGAGTCCTAGCCTCTACTCTCCCCACTGTATACTCTCTCCCAGGGTGATCTTATCTGCAGAGTTTCTAGTGCTATGAAGATGTGGAAGAGTCTGTGATAGTCCTGCTCTTGAACTTGTACACTCAGTCACGTACCAGTTATCTCCATTTGAGTGTCCCAACAAGCTCAACCCCCTAAAGTGAAATCATTTTTGCCTAGTCTTTTCCTCCTCCTTTGTCTTCTACTGCCCTGAATGCTATCACCATCATCCATCCAGTATTCCAGGCAACACATCAAGTCATATAAAGATCTCACTCCTCCTCTGTTACCTGCAACACACAATCAACCCCAACAGGCAATAGACTAGTCTACTTCCTGAATATCTCTCCATTTCATCTACCTTTCTCCCTACTATCTCTATCTGAGTTTAAGCCACAATACTATCTCACTTGAATTGTGGCAAAAGACTCCTAAACTTTAGTCTCTCTGCCTCTAGTCTTCTCAGCACCCTGACCAAAACCAACTCAGGATCAGATTAAGCTCTTTATCAAGATATATAAAGCCCTTCAAGATCCGGCTCCTCCTTACCTCCTCAGGTGCCCCTGGTTCATTAAATCTCAATTCTCTGGATCTCTGCATTCTCAATACTCCATCTCTTTTACCCTTAATCCTGTGTACATACTGCTACACCTGGCTAAATCCTACTAGATGCAGAACGTGTTCCTTGACTACCTTTTTGGTACCTTCTCATCCCAGTACCTACCTTGAAGTGTCTGAATAGCTTAGCTTGTTTACTTTTCATCACTAATCAGTAGACTACTTGAAAGAACTGTGCAATCATTATATCCACATCTATTATAACTGCTTGGTACACAGTAAATGCTCCTCACATATCTATGAGTATCTGATGAGCATTTACTATGAATAAATTACATGAGAAAGGAGCAAGAAAACAAAGTTAGCCAGTGTCAGAACATTTACTCTCATTTATGCATAATCTCTAAGAGCTATTCAAGCTTTATTTCCTAATTGGCCTTTTTAAGGCTTTTATTGAGTTCTCATAAGTACTACATGTGAATTATCTCATTTAATCTTCACAACTCTATGACTAGGTATTATTTCAACTATAGTAGAGGTGAGGAAAGTGAGGCAGAAAGGTGTTGAGGTAACCTCCTGAGGGTCCACAGCTAGTAAGAGGTAGCTAGAGAATAACCTCAAACCCAAGCAGCTTGCCCTGAGCCCATGCTCTTTACCACTTTGATATACTGCATCCTTTTGAAAACAATCTTCCATGCAGTGGAATGTGAGAAAAATGTTTTCCAATTTGGATTTTCTTTTTCCTTATTAAAATGCCTAAAGAGACAACCAGTGCTTGTATTTTTATTAAGCCTCTTTCAACGTATGCTGATGGGGCAGGTTAATTTCAATTGTATTACTATCTGAAGATTTAGGATGGCATATATTAGACCATACATGTCTACAGCCTTCTGGATAGTCACATGAAAGGTAACGATTTTTCTGTATATATTAAGCATTTACATACTTGTTAGATTCAAACACAATGGACAATGGTGTAGTACACAACATTCTCTGTGTGGCGATCTCTACTACAGCTTGGAATTTCACCAGTGTATTTATTCAGTGCTGCTTAGAGTAAGGAACAGTACTGCCCTGACTTTACAAGATTAAAATATAAGAATATCGGCCAGGCACGGTGGCTCACGCCTGTAATCCCAGCACTTTGGGAGGCCAAGGTGGGCGGATCACCTGAGGTCAGGAGTTCAAGACCAGTCTGACCAACATGGTGAAACCCTGTCTCTACTTCCTTTAAAAAAAATAATAATTAATAAAATAAAAATATAAGAATATCTCTTGGTCACAATTATACTTCAAAACATTTGGGGTTTTGGTCAATACTTTTTAGTGAAAATTCTATTTGAATGAAAACTACCAGTACTCCCTCAAATCATACCTCTTTAGATTAAAATGAAAACTTTTAGGACCTTGAAAACAAGTTTAAACTTCTAAAAATCTAAGATAAAAATTTTGCACCATTAGGAAGCAACAAGCTAAAACCAAACTGTGGTGCCTTCTCAGAAAAATCACCTGGCTTCTCCAGCAAATCAGTGGCAATGGTGTGAAGTGGGGAGAAGTGGTGATACAGGGGGCCTGTATACAAAATTAGAGGATCTTAAGAACAACCAGGAGACACAATAACCGAAGCCTTTGTAGTGACCTTATTTAGGTCCTAATTTGCATACACCAGCTATAAAAAGATACTGCTGAGACCAGGCGCAGTGATTCAACACCTGTAATCCCAAGACTTTGGGAGGCCTAGGCGGGTGGATCACAAGGTCAGGAATTTGAGACCAGCTGGCCAATATGGTGAAACCCTGTCTCTACTAAAACTATAAAAATTGGCTGGGCATGGTTGGTGGTGGGTGCCTGTAGTCCCAGCTACTTGGGAGAATCACTTGAACCTGGGAGGTGGAGGCTACAGTGAGCCGA
Source organism: Cacajao melanocephalus (assembly GCA_963573385.1). Classification (NCBI taxonomy): domain Eukaryota; kingdom Metazoa; phylum Chordata; class Mammalia; order Primates; family Pitheciidae; genus Cacajao; species Cacajao melanocephalus. The sequence goes on along the minus strand of CAUYLG010077168.1, from coordinate 1,071 downwards.
GATCTCGCCACTGCACTCCAGCCTGGCAACAGAGTGAGACTCTGTTTCCAAAAAAAAAAAAAAGACACTGCTGAGATAACTGGATCTGAATATAGACATAGTTTCAGAATATTAAGGAACTTTTTTTTGGTTTGATAATGGTAACATGATTATGTTTAGAAAAAAACTATTAGGGTTGAAAAGCTGAAATACGCACAAGTGAAATTTAGAAAAGGTTAAAAACATTTACACTAAGATAAAATGGTATCATCTGTTTAGTTGTATTTGTCTGTTTTTCCCAGATGGAGTCTCACTCTGTCATCCAGGCTAGAGTGAAGTGGTGTGATCTTGGCTCACTGCAATTTCCGTCACCCAGGTTCAAGCAATTCTCCTGCCTCAGCCTCCCAAGTAGCTGGGATTACAGGCACGTGCCACTGTGCCTGGCTAATTTTTGTATTTTTGGTAAAGATGGGGTTTCACCATGTTGGCCAGGCTGGTCTCGAACACTAGTGATCTGCCCACCTCAACCTCCCAAAATACTGGGATTACAGGCGTGAGCCACCACACCTGACCTTGTTAAGTTATCTTTGCATAGTAAAGAAAATACATTTATGCTTGGCTAGGTGTAGTGGCTCATGCCTGTAATCCTAGCACTATGGGAGTCTGAGATGGGCGGATCACCAGAGGCCAGGAGTTTGAGACCATCCTGGACGACATGGCAAAATCCTGTCTCTACTAGAAATACAAAAATTATCTAGGTGTGGTAGTGTGCACCTGTAATACTAGCTACTTGGCTGGCTGAGGCATTAGAATGCCTTGAACCGGGGAGATGGAGGTTGCAGTGAGCTGTGATGGTGTCACTGTACTCCAGCCTGAGTGACAGAGTAAGACCCTGTCTCAACAACAACAACAAAAACTTAATCAAAAAAATTTTTTTTGTCCGGGCACAGGTGGCTCATGCCTGTAATCCCAGCACTTTGGGAGGCTGAGGCAGGCAGATCACGAGGTCAGGGGTTTGAAACCAGCCTGGCCAACATAGTGAAACCCCATCTCTACTAAAAATATAAAAAATTAGCCAGGCATGATGGTGGG
>CAUYLG010077166.1:0-51517 GCA_963573385.1 Cacajao melanocephalus | reverse complement strand
ACCTTTCTCTCTGGCTGCCCTTAGGATTTTTTCCTTCATTTCAACCCTGGTGAATCTGATGATTATGTGCCTTGGGGTTGCTCTTCTTGAGGAATGTCTTTGTGGTGTTCTCTGTATTTCCTGGATTTGAATGTTGGCCTGCCTTGTTAAATTGGGGAAGTTCTCTTGGATAATATCCTGAAGAGTGTTTTCCAACTTGGATTCATTCTCCCCGTCACATTCAGGTACGCCAATCAAGCATAGATTAGGTTTTTTCACATAATCTCATAGTTCTTGGAGGTTTTGTTCATTTCTTTTCACTCTTTTTTCTGTAATCTTGCCTTCTCATTTTATTTTATTGATTTGATCTTCTGTCTCTGATACCCTTTCTTCTGCTTGATCGATTCAGCTGTTGAAACTTGCGCATGTCTTGCAAATTTCTTGTGGTGTGTTTTTCAGCTCCATCAAGTCATTTATGTTCTTCTCTAAGCTGGTTATTCTAGTTAGCATTTCATTTAACCTTTTTTCAAGGTTCTTAGTTTCTTTGCATTGTGTTAGAACATGGTATTTTAACTCAGAGAAATTTGTTATTACCCACCTTCTGAAGCCTGCTTCTGTCAATTTGTCAAACTCATTTTCTGTCTTGTTTTGTTTCCTTCATGGTGAGGAGTTGTGATCCCTGGGAGGGGAAGAGGTGTTCTGGTCTTTATTGGTTTCATCCTTTTTTCACTGGTTTCTTCCCATCTTTGTGGATTCATCTCCCCTTGATCGTTGAAGTTGGTGATTTCAGGAGGAATCTCTGAGTGAACGTCCTTTCTGTTGAGGTTGGAGCTATGTCTTTTTTGGCCTGTAGAGGCGCTGCTGGGCTGTCTTGGATTCAATCAGGTTGCTGGGTGGGTGTTCTTCCCCTGGGGTTTGTTTGCAGGTGAAATTAGCCCCGCCTTCCCATTGGCGTCTCTTCTTCCCTGAGTTCAATCTTCCTGGTTGGGGTCAAACTGGTGTATTTGCTGCCAAGCTCTCTGGCACGTGGGCTTCAGTTTGAGTTTTGGCAGGGGTGGGGCTGCTAGGCCTTATGACCTATTTCCCTGCTTTCAACTCTGCCTCTTTCTGTGGGAGGGGTTGTTCTACCCCACTGGCACGAATCCAAACTTCCACCCAGGTCCGCCGACAACTTGCGGCACCAGGTGGGAGGCATCGCTCAGATTTGCATCAACAGTGCCCCTCAGTCTGGCAGGACTCTCATGGACCATGGGTTGCAGGAGGGATGAGGTAAGCACAGGATCCGAATTGGAGCTCCGAGGGGGTGACGTCCCCCGACCCTCCGAGCAGGCTGCACGTTCCAGCCCTTTGAGCGCCCCGCCCTGTCTTGGTTCCTTCTCCCTGGTGGCTCTCACCCTGCTTTGGCTCCTTCTCTGGACTATTAGCAGAGTCCTTCCAGTCCCCCTGAAATGAACCCAGCACCTCACTTGGAATCGTGAAGTCCTCTAGCCCTCTGCGTCTCATTTGCTGGGAGCTGAATTCTGGTGTTGCCTCCTCTCGGCTATCTTGGCGCCGCCTCTCAAGGTGAAACTTTTAAGAGCTGATTAGGCCCTGAGGACTCCACCCTCATGAATGGATTCATGCTGTTATAATGGGAATGGGTCCCTTATAAAAGAACAAGTTCAGCCCCTCTTGCACTCTCCCTCTGTCTCTCCTCGCCGCCCCACCCCGTCTCTCCCTCTCCTTCCCTTGCCCTTTTGCCTTCTGCCATGGGATAGCACAGTAAGAAGGCCCGTACAAGACACCGGTAGCTTGATCTTGTACTTCCCAGCCTTCAGAACCATGAGAAAAGAAATTTCTGTTCTTTCTAAATTATCCAGTCTTGGCCAGGCATGGTGGCTCACGCCTGTAATCCCAGCACTTTCAGAGGCCGTGGTGGGAGGATCATCTGAGGTCAGGAATTTGAGATCAGCCTGGCCAACATGGTGAAACTCCACCTCTACTAAAAATACAAAAATTAGCTGGGCATGGTGGTGCATACCTATAATCCCAGCTACTCAGGAAGCTGAGGCAGGAGAATTGCTTGAACTGGGAGGAGGACGTTGCAGTGAGCTGAGATCATTTCACTGCACTCCAGCCTGGGAGACAAAATAATAATAAAAATAAGTTACCCAGTCTCCGGTATTCTGTTATAGCAACACAAAACAGACTAAGACATACCTCCTCTTCCTCCCTCAGCATGCTCACCTGCCAGTCTCTTCTATCTCATTCATTGCAGATGGTGGCACTAGCTCACAGCTTCCATATCCAATTCCAGCCACCCTTCCAGGGCTTACAGACTCCTCCTGGCAGGCCCACCACCCTGGCCTCCTTGGCTCACCCTCCTATGCTCTCAAGTGCCTTGGAAGCCATCTTTTTCACCCTGACTTTGGCCTGCTTCCTAGGTGAGTAGGCAAATGTCAACGACATCTAGAAGGTCAGGCCATGAGCCTCAACTACAGCAAAGTTTCATGCACTGCTGGGCTTTGCAGTCCCTGTCCCCTCCCCTGCACAGGACCTGATTCCCTTCGCCTGCACTTTGGATCCCCTAGGGGTATGACTCAGTCCCCTAGTGCCCGGTGGGTCTACTTCCGGTGCCTGCCCAGAAGGATATGGGCCCAGCGGAGAGGCTCAGGTCCTGGACTGGCCCATCCTGCCTCTGCTCAGGGCAGACAGACAGGCTACATGAGGCTCAAGGGGTCTGAGTTCTGTTCCCTACTCTGCCACAGCTTTCCTAGGTACTCTGGATTAACTACGTGCTCTCTCTTCGCCAACTTTTCTGTAAAATGAGGCTACCTAATTCCTAGACCTCTTATGTAGAAAGAATCAGAGGAGCTAGGGCTTTTCCACTGGAAGGTCGATCTTGGTTGAAGATGGCTTAGAGTCCTGGTGACAAAGAGTCACTGGGAGCTTTTGTGGGCAGGGATTTCATCCAACTGCTTTGAGTATCCCCCGTTTGGCCCCATAAAGGCCCATTGGTGGAGGCTGGCAGAAGAGCCAAGGACAGAAGGTGACCACCAACCGCCAGTCAGCAGCTGGTGAACAGAACTGAAACTCCACCCTAAGCAGTTGCTGGGTACAAAGAACTTAGTCCCTAGGCCATGCTCGCAGGCTGCGGTCCCTCAGTCAGGTGTGTGCAGAGGATGGGAGGCTGCCCCTGGGCAGGACGCTCTCTCCCCAGCTTCTTCCTTCTGCCATCACTCACTTGGGAATCTCACTTCCAGAACAGGTGGGAATCTACAGCTCCATCTCCAGGGCTCCAAAGGCTATGGGATGTGCATCCTCCTCACTTCAGACTTTGTAGGAACAGCTGCACCATCCCAGAGGCTTAGCAGCAACCCCTGGTAGCGCCTGCTTTTCCTCCTCCTTGGAGAGCAGATGGCCTGCATCATAATCACCCTGGAGGGCTTGTGAAGACACAGATTGCTGGACCTGCCCCCAGCGTGTTTTGTTTGGTAAGTCTGGGATGGAGCCTGAGAACTTGGCATTTTGAGCAAGTTTCCAGGGGATGCTGGTGCTGCTGGTCTGGGAACCACACTTTTGAAAATCACCAGGGACTGAGGCCGTGGTACCATGAATTTTGTTTCCGAGGTGAGGAACTTGAGGCCTCAGATGCCTTTCCTAGGGGCTCACAATGATTCAGGAGCGAGAATTCGCTGCCTCCAGAGTCTGGAGGAGCGGGGGAGGGCAGGTCCTTGCTACTCCGTCAGCAGGCGCCAGCCACATGGCCATGCGTAGGCAATGACTGCCACCTTGTGGCCGGCCGTGGTAAAGCCCCTGGCTAGTGGCTCCACTGCCGTAGCGTGTTTCCGACTGGGGACTGTCAAGGGGCCCCGATTGCAGGGTAGGAAGCCAGTTCCTGGAGGTTCCCTGATTCAGTATCCGCGGGCCAGCTGAAGAAAGGAGTGATGCGCTCCTGTAGGTTTGGATTTGAACCCAGACTCCTGCCTCTGGCCCCGTAATGATCTTGCCCTCGCCCTCTCCACACCCCTTTCTTCCTGTGAGTTCCTGTTCCCCCCTTCCCCTCCCTAATTCTGTGGAATTAGGAACCAAAAAAAATTCAGTTATCTCCCAATTCAGCTTGGGTTTCCATCCTTACTCTGCCTTGCTGCCGGAGAGACCCTGGAGAAGCCACTTTGCCTTTCTTAGAGTCAGTTTCCTTCTCTGTGTGAAACAGGGTGAATCGCTCCTCTGTAGCACCAGTGACAGCTGTTTCTTAGGGCATGGCCCAGTCCATACATCCACCATTGCGGCTCTCCACGTGTTTGAAATGGAAGCTAAAATATGGAGACATTGGTGTCTCCAAAGTGGAATGTGTACACCCCAGGGGGTGAGCAAGACCATCAGGAGTATGGGAAGAAAGTATTAGATCTTCTGATGATATTTATTTATATCTCATCCCTCTTCTATATTTATATTTGTTTTGCAATGTATATAAATATTTTAGTAGTATACATACATAAATATTTATAAATAATGTACACATAGGAGAATGTATGGTGATAATTTTTGTGTGTGTGAGACAGGGTCTCGCTCTATCACCTAGGCTGGAGTGCAGTGGCACCACCTCAGCTCGCGCAGGATCTCAGCTCACTGCAGCTTCTGCCTCTGGGCTTAATAGATCCTCCCACCTTAGCCTCCTGAGTGGCTGGGACCACAGGCATGTGCCACCACACGTAGCTAATTGTTTTGTAATTTTGTGTAGAGAGGGGTTTCATCATGTTGCCCAGGCTGGCCTCAAACTGATGAGCTCAAGTGGTTCACCTGCTTCGGCCTCCCAAAGTGTCGGCATTACAAGCATGAGCCACTGTTCTCAGCCAGTAATACATTTTTAATAGTAGGCACATGGGGTCACTGCTTCAGAGAAGGGAAGGCATAACATTCTAGAAGGTTCCTTGTGAGCAAATGCTTCTCAGAGTGGCTGGGTGAAGTCTGGAAGTTGCCCTGGCTGTAAGCTTCAGAGATGTAAATACCCTTAGCCATGTGGCAAGCGAGGGAGAGAAAGAGACCCCGGAGCTTTCAGGGCCTTCCCTACCAGTGGGCTGTATGTTTGAGACGTCCCAGAATGGCAATTGTAAGAGCCATCCTAGCTGGCATTTACTGAGTATCTTCCCTGTGCCAGGCACTGTTGTAAGCATTTTACACATTTTAACTCTTTTAGTCCTCATATCAGCCCTAAAAGGAAAGTTCTAGCATTAGAGCTACCCCAGAGGGGTCACTTAATTTACCGGAGCTTTGGGTGGGGCAGCCAGGGTCAAACCCAGGCATTCTGGCTCTCAAGGCCAAGTTGTTTAACCCCTTTGTGCCTGGAAACAAGAAGGGCCTGGGGACCTGTGTGGCAGGGCATGGAGGAGGGAAGGAGGTGCCCTTGATGAAAGCGGGGAAGCTTGTGGGGCAGTGTGAGAGTGGCATCCTTAGCGGAGGGCACTACATGAGACACTGTGGCCCGCAGGAGGGGAGGGAAGAGAGAGACCAGGAAGAAGGAGAGTCGGGTGTCAGCTGTGGGGGCCAGAAAGGAAACCTGGGATACACATCAGAAAGGGCAAGTGGGGTCCCTGGTGTCGGACTTTGCCAGCTAGGGTTCCTAGGAGAACCTTGAGAGCTCTACCCAGGGCAGATGCGGCCCTTGGACCTCTCTCTCCTTCTGCCTGTGCTGAGCAGAGAGCAGGACTTCTGCCTGTGCCCCACTCCACACCTGCTGATGTGTGTCCTTCCTGGGAAGTCAACTAAGACTTCCCAGAACTGGGGCAGAGGCAGCTCTTCCTCCCAAGGAGGTAGTGAGCTCACAGTCCCTGGAGGTATTCAAGCAGAGGCTGGATGATCCCATGGTGGGCTTGCACAGAGGGAGAGAGGTATGAGAGAGATCTGTGAGGTTCTTCTCCCTTCTGAAATGCTTGGACCTGTGACTCTGAGCGGAGAGGAGAAGTAGAGGGCTAAGTCCTGGGACACTGTGGTCTAGTATCATTCTGCCTGCTTCAGCGTCTCTCTGGGCCTACTCTCTCTAGGGAATGAATGACTCTCAGGGAACAGCTATGTCCCTGTGGGGCTGCAGCCTTACAGCGAGCCTCCTAGCCTGGGCCTCCTTATGAATTGCAGAGCTTTTCAGGGCAGGCCGCACATCTAGGAGAGATTTCACCATCAGCCTGGATGTTTACCTATCTTATTCTAAAATCTTTTCATTTCCTGCTGACCTGCAAGAGCACAACTCTTACTGCAGATATTTAAACGGCATCTACAGTGGCAAGTCTCTCCAGATTTGCTTTACAGCAGGCATTCTGCCCATCTATGCACCTTGATAGGAAAAAAATTATATCTTTATTTTCTTTAACCTCTAACTGGACTTTAGCTTCTTCTTTCATTATACATGCATGCAATAAATCCAGAAGTATTAGTAGTACTGTGACTTTGTCACCAATACAAATCACAAATATTTTCCTATCATATGGCAGCTGTTGCAAATAATTCTAAATCTGAATATTGTTTATGCTCACTGCTACTTTAAAATTACAGAAGAGGCTGGGGGCCATGGCTCGTGCCTGTAATTCCAGTGCTTTGGGAGACCAAAGTGGGCAGATCACTTGAGCCCAGGAGTTTCAGACTAACCTGGGCAATATGGCAAAACCCCTTCTCTACAAAAGAAAAAAAAAAAATTAGCCGGGCATGGTGGCACATGCCTGTAGTCCCAGCTACTTGGGAGGCTGAAGTGGAAGGACCGATTGAGCCTGGGAGATTGAGGCTGCAGTGAGCAATGATTGTGCCACTGCACTCCAGCCGGGGTGACAGAGTGAGACCCTGTCTCTAAAAATAAAATAACAGAAGATATTAGACATGCTCCATTAATAAAGAAGCACATATACTACTATTCCCCAAATATTTTGATAACTACTTTGATATAATTGATTTCATTTGTAATCCTCTGTGGTTTGTTCTTATGCATTTAAAATCATTATTCTGCCCCACCTGGCTGCTCCATGATCTCATGGCCTTTGAGTGGGAACTCAGAGGCAGGAGGGCTGCTACCAGCAGCCCTCTGTGGTTTTTACAGCATGCTGGAGAGAATCTGGGAGGATTCCCTAGCAGCAATTTGGGGATTCTCTGAGTGATGCATCAATGATTACAATTTTGTTTTTAGTAGTTTTGGTAAGCAGCAGCAATAGCGGAGGTGATTAAGAAAAATGAAGGAAGGCCAGGTGCGGTGGCTCTCGCCTGTAATCCCAGCACTTTGGGAGGCAGAGGTGGGTGGATCACAAGGTCAAGAGATCGAGACCATCCTGGCCAACATGGTGAAACCCCATCTCTACTAAAAATACAAAAATTAGCCAAGTGTGGTGGCGCACGCCTGTAGTCCCAGCTACTCAGGAGGCTGAGGCGGAAGAATAGCTTGAACCCAAGAGGTGGAGGTTGCAGTGAGCCGAGATTGCGCCACTACACTCCAGCCTGGCAACAGAGCAAGACTCTGTCTCAAAAAAAAAAAAAAAGAAAAATGAAGGAAACAAATGCAAAAAGAGAACAGGCGTGGATGGCAGTAGCTGCCTCCTTGATGCTGATACTGAGGGCCAAGCTTTCCACCACGCGCTTGCAGTTGCAGAAAGCCTTAGATGTAATGGTAGTGTTACGGGATCTTTGAAGGGGCATGAGGGGTATTGATTTTCTTTCCGGTGGTGCCTTTGCCTGAGTTCTTGTCCTGTGTCCAGGAATAATGAGGTACTCAAAAAACTTATTGAGTATTAAACAGCTCACAAAAGACCCACAGTGGGTAGCTCCTCTGAGCAATTCATCCCATGGAATGCTCCGCTCTCACCAAACAGGAGGCCTGGAGAGGGTAGCTCCCCTCTACCCACTGGTCATCCTGCCTCCTGATGCTCTCAGCAGAGAGAAGTCCTGACCCTGGAGAGGGGGGCTGCTCCAGGGAATCCTGGGGGGTGCTCCTGGAGAGGGAGGCTGCTCTGGGGGATCCTCTACTCAGGTCCTTCATAAGTCTCTACAGGAGGAGGGGAACCTCCTCTCCACAGGTCCTTTGAAAGTCTCTGCAGGCCTCTGCAGCTCTCGCAGAGAGGGTACCTCCTCTCTACAGCTAGTCTTCCCATTGTGTCTCCATCCTATGCCCTGCTGTCTGGCTGAGCCCAGGGCTTTTATGGCCCTCAGAGGGGAGGAAGTGTGTGCTGATTGGCCCATGGGCAGCCATGGGCAGGCGTGGAGGAGGCACCACAAGTTTCCACTCAGTTCCGTGGGACTGGCAGCCCGGTAGCAATCCTCCCACCTTAGCCTCCCACAGTGCTGGGATTACAGGAGTGAGCCAGCTCGCCTGAGCTGCAAGGTCAGCCTCTTCATAGTGGAGTGTGGGACTCTTCGCATCTCTTTTTTGTTGTTGTTCAAGGTGGAGTCTCGCTCTGTTGCCCAGGCTGCCGTGCAGTGGCATGATCTAGGCTCACTGCAACTTCTGCCTCCCGTGTTCAAGCAATACTCCTGCCTCAGCCTCCTGAGTCGCTAGGATTACAAGCACATCCCACCATGCCCGGCTAATATTGTTTTTGTTTTACTAGAGACGAAGTTTCACCATGTTGGCCAGACTAGTTTCAAACTCCTGACCTCAAGTGTTCCACCCACCTTCCACTCCCAAAGTGCTAGGATTACAGGCATGAGCCACCCCACTCGGTCCCATCTCTTTTTTTTTTTTTTTTTGAGATGGAGTCTCGCTCTGCCCCCTCAGCTGGAGTGCTGTGGTGTGATCACAGCTCAATGTAGCCTCAACCTCCAGGACTCAAGCGATCCTCCTGCTTCAGCCTCCCAAGTAACTGGAACTGCAGGCACATGCTAATTGTTTTAATTTTAGTAGACACGATGTCTTGCTATGTTGCCTAAGCTGGTCTGGAAATCTTGAGCTCAAGCGATCCTCTCACCTTGACTCCCAAAGTGCTGGGATTACAGGCTTGAGCCACCCTGCCCGGCCCTCAAAAAAAAAAAAAATGCCAGTGACAGTCTATTAAACTGATATCTGTCACGCTAATGGGTCATGACTAGCAGTTTGAAAGACAAAGCTCGATTTTACTGAATTTATTTTAGCAACAGAAGTCATTACCTTTAGTCCAATCTCTTTTTATTTTTATTATTATTATTTTTCCTTTTTACCTTTAGTCCAATCTCAAAAGTACAAAATAAAACTGCAACACAAGCCCCTAACCCTGCAGTTGTCAGAAGCTAAACGTCTGCGCTTCCGGGAACAAATTTCCAGGGACCACGCCTCTGGAAGCAGGGTGTGGCTTCCTCCCTCCTCTCTCCGCCCACCCTCCTCCGTGTCTGCACCGCGCCCCGCCTAGGGACGGCGGAGGACGCTGCGACGTGCTCCACGCCTCGAGGGCGGGGTCGGCGCGATGCCCCGCCCCTCCGTGAGCTCATCTTTGCGCGTCGCAGTCGCGCGGAGCCCGGCTTCCGACGTGCAGCTTGGCAGTGCTGTGGTGAGTTAGAACCCGCGGCGGTTGGGGATGGTGGTGTTTAGGGCCGCTGACTGCCCGGGCCAGAGGGCGGGTGAGCAAGGTTGGGTCCAAGGCTGCCTGTAAGCAGGTTTCTTCAGGGACGCTCCAGGCCCTGGGACCCTAGGGTGGCTTCCATGATCCCATTTTCCCTGGCTGCCCCTCTGTACGGGGCCTGAGTGGAGAGGGGGAGGACCGTAGGCGGCCTCCTTTTGCGTCCTGAGAGTGTTCTGGACCGCACCGAGATTAGGGCTGGTGTCTTTGCGGAGGAGATCATTTATCCATGGGCGGGAGGACTGTTTGAGCCGAAGTTTCCCAGTAGTGGGCCACGCTGTCTTCCTAGGTAGCGTGTTGGACAGGTACAAACATCACTGGACAGGTACAGCAGAGGCTGGGTTCGCTTTACCCCAGGTACCGTGCAATACTGCGGGCTGTTGACTTGCCCGAGTAGTTTCATAGAGGCATCTGCAGTGTTCCTTGGAAACACTGAGCCAGTGATTAATTCTGTCTGGGAAAACTGGGGAAAAGTTTCCCAGAGAGAGAAGATGGCAAGAGAGGGCTGAGGTCTAAAGTCTCTTAGCTCTGACCTTCATAAGACCCTGAAGTAAGAGGTGCTTGTATCTTGATAGCCTATACTATAGCTTGTATCCATTCTTATTAGAAAAGTGGAACTGATCATAAGACATAGTAGTTCCCCTAACTGAGGGGTGTACGTTCCAGGACCCCCAGTGGATGTCTGAAATCTTGGATAGTACAGAACCCTATATATACAGAAGGACCCTGACTGACTTACAGTGGTTTGACTTAGAATTTTTCAGCTTTACATAGGTTTATAGGTTTATTGGGAAGTACCCCCATTGTAAGTTGAGGAGCATCTATACTGTGTTTTTTCTTTCTTTCTTTCTTTTTTATTATACTTTAAGTTCTGGGGTACATGTGCAGATCATGCAGGATTGTTACATAGGTATACACATGCCATGGTTGTTTGCTACATCCATCCTCCCATCACCTACATTGGGCATTTCTCCTAATGTTATCCCTCCCCAATCCCTTCACCCCCTGCTATCCCTTCTCTAGACCCCCCACCCCCAGACAGGCCACAGTGTGTGATGTTCCCCTCCCTGTGTCCATGTGTTTTCATTGTTCACCACTCACTTATGAGTGAGACTATGCAGTGTTTGGTTTTCTGTTCTTGTGTCAGTTTGCTGAGAATGATGGTTTCCAGCTTCATCCATGCCCCTGCAAAGGACATGAACTCCTCCTTTTTTATGGCTGCATAGTATTCCATGGTGTATATGTGCCACATTTTCTTTATCCAGTCTATCATTGATGGGCATTTGGGTTGGTTCCAGGTCTTTGCTACTGTGTTTTTTTCTTATACAGGTTACACATACATACCTATGATATTTAGTTTAATTCATAAATTAGGCACAGTAAGAGATTAACAACAATAGAATTATAACAATATAATGTAGTAAAATTTATGTGAATGTGGTCTCTCTCAAAATATCTTAACTATGCTCACCTATTTTTGGACTACAGTTGACATCTGGAACTGTGGAAATCAAAACCTCAGCTAAGGGAGAACTACTGTACCTAGTAAGTGGGGTTATGAGGTTTCAGTGAGCTAATCTCAGTGTATTACTTCAAATAGGACTAGATTCATTGTACATCCTCAAGTGTGCACTCCTTGATAGAATGACACCCTTGTCTTGTGGAGCCTGGCTTTTTGGAAGTTGGCTTGGCTTACCGCAAGCCTTCCTCCTTTCTTTTGTTTCTGTCCATTGCTAAATGTGAGGCCCAGCATGCTGGGGAAGAGGACAAGCCTGTGCTTCAGCAGGCAGAAGGCTGTGCGCAAGCAGAGGTTGAACACCATTCACATTAGCCCAACTGGCTTGAGCTCTTTCCTGTCTTTTCTACCCTGGACAGAAAGAACCCTGTTCATGGGTCACAAATGAGTAAAGCTCTACCAACCCGTCTGTAATCCCAGCACTTTGGAAGGCCAAGGCAAGAGGATCGCTTGAGGCCGGGAGTTCGATACCAGCCTGGGCAACATCGTGAGACCCTGTCTTTACAAAACCAAACCCAAAACAAAACACTACCAATCTGAGATCTTCATAGGCAGGGATTAGTTATAAATGGTTTGTTAGTTTGATTTTCTGTTATTGAAAAACCTTTGGCAGCTTTTTGGGCTGGCACATTTAAAGAAAGTAAACAGAACCTGGATGCCTTAACTGTATGGTCCCTTAAACTGCCAGTGGGTAGAAGTGAGGGGCATGAACTTGGATGAGATGAAAATTGCATCTTTATGTTTCCTAACCTCCAACTGAAATTTAGCATTTTCTTCCTCTATGAATGTAGGCCATAAATCACAGTATTAGCAGTGTGACTTTGTTATGAATATAAATTACAGATATTTTCACATCTCATGGTACTGTGTAAGCTCATCACAACTTTGAAATTATGGTAGTTACTAGATTTGCTTCTAGATCTCAATGTATCAATAAAGAAGCACATATGTTAGTTTCTGTACTTTGGTACAATTTTAGCATACAGTCTATCCTCATTATTTGTGGATTCTGTATTTATGAATTCACCTACTCACTAAAATTTATATGTAGCCCCCAAATTAATGCTTGCAGCGCTTTTGTGGTCTTTGGAAGACATGACATTTTTTCACATGGGGTGAAAAATTTCAGTCACCTGATACACATGTTCTCAGCTGAAGTCAAACAAGGTGGCACTGTCGTCTTGTCAGCTCTCATGTTTTAAGCAGATGTCATTTTTGCTGTCTTTGGTGCCACGTTTTTCTCATCTTTGTGCTTTTTGTTGGCGATGCCACCGTTTGAGATCGCACCAAGCATGGTGCCGAAGTGCTTCTAAGCTCAAGAAGGCTGTGATGTGTCTTATGGAGAAAACGTGTGTTAGATAAGCTTTGTTTAGCCATGAGATCAGTATTAATGAATTACTAATGTATATTCAGTAAGTGCCTTTAAACAGAAACACACATAAAACATGATTATGTATTGACTGGTTGACAAAAATGTGCCCAGAGGCTTTCAGAAACCTGTTTCCCTGAGGAACAGTGGTTCTCTATTGGATAATTTAGTGTTTGTAGTGATGTCGTAGAAAATAATTGTTCTGAATAATGAGAATCTCCTGTACTTGGTTTCATTTCTAATCCTGTGTATTTTCTGTATTTAACGACATTCTGAGCCCAAGTGTGGTGGCTTGCACCTCTAATCCCAGCACTTTGGGAGGCCAAGACAGGAGGATCTATTGAGCCCAGGAGTTCAAGACCAGCCTAGGCAACATAGGGAGACCCCATCTCTACAAGAAATGAAAATAACTGGACGTGGTGACACACACCTGTCATCCCAGCCACTCGGGGCTGAGGTGGGAGGAACACTTGGCATGGGAGGTTAAAGCTGCAGTGAGCCATGATTGCACCACTGCACTCCAGTCTGGGTGATGAAGCAAAACCCTATCTCAAAAAAAAAAAAAGGGCCGCTAAGGGGGGTCTGTGGCACACACAAAACATAAGCATCCTTAGCTCTCAATGTAGCCTGAGAAATTAGATCTATTCTTTTTTTTTTTTTTTTGAGACAGAGTCTTCTTCTTTCGCCTGGGCTGGAGTGCAGTGGCATGATCTCGGCTCAGTGCAACCTCTGCCTCCCGGGTTCAAGCAATTCCCCTGCCTCAGCCTCTTGAGTAGCTGGGACTGCACGCGTGCACTAGCACGCCCAGCTAGTTTTTGTATTTTTAGTAGACATGGGGTTTCACCATTTTGGCCAGGATGGTCACTATCTCTTGACACGTCTCCCTCCAGCCTTTGCCCTTATTTACCTGTCTTTTGGCTCCTAAAGGCATTTTTGGTTGAGACCTTTGCATGTAAAGTAAGAACTTTGCCATCTTTGGATTCCCCCATGTTCGTTTTGAGTAAATAATATTTATTATTAAAAGGAACTGTGTTTTTTTTCTCTCTCTCTAAAGAGCAGCAAGGGACAGAGACTGGTCACTTTCTGCAGTGACATTTGAGGTGAAGAAACCATGGGATAGGAGTAGGTGCTAATTGAGTCCCTAGGTTTAGAGAAAGAAAGAAGATCACACCACCTGGTAGGGATCGTGAAGGGGGTTCCTGGTCCTGACCCACAGAAGAGTGTCAGAACAACTTCATAATAAGGAGTTGCCTTATTTTCTTGGTCAAGGGGAGCTTCGTATAGGCCCTTCTACCCTGATGCCACCCCTTTACTGAAATCCTGGTGTTGTTTCCACAGAGCTGTCTGACCTTTTGCCCTTGATCCTTGGTTAAGGAAATGAGCAACCAGGTAAGGCCTGTGTTGAAGGGAAGAACATCAGTTGGTCTCTTTGCCAAGTTCAAGTCCAATAGGTTTTCTGGGTATGTAGTCAAGAAACTAGCATCTCGTTCTTGCCCTGCTCCTGAAGACCTAGATGACCCTGGGTAACTAGTCACCATGGTGTTAGGTGGGACTAGTAAAATGCAAACACGAAGAGGAGGATTCGTTCATCTAAGTCTTTACTACAGTTTAGTGAGTAATAGAAGAAGCTTAAAAGAGGTACAGGCTGGGTGTGGTGGCTCACACCATAATCCCAGCACTTTGGGAGGCCGAGGTGGGTGGATCACGAGGTCAGGAGTTCAAGACCAGCCTGGCCAAGATGGTGAAACCCCATCTCTACTGAAAATACAAAAATTATCTGGGTGTGGTGTCGAGCACCTGTAATCTCAGCTACTTGGGAGGCTGAGGCTGAGAATTGCTTGACCCTGGGAGGCAGAGGTTGCAGTGAGCCGAAATCACGCCAGTGCACTCCAGCCTGGGCAACAGAGCGAGACTCTGTCTCAAAAAAAAAAAAAAACATGAAAAAGATGTTCTACAAAAAAAAAAAATTAGGATAGGAGATAGAACAGGAGAAATATATCTTTGTAATAAGATTAGGGACAAAGTTAATAGGCTCTTATGCAGGCTGTGTGCTCTTATGCAGCTGCAAAACTTAAGCTGCAAACTGGACTCTGAGCTTCCTTGGTGATCAGAGCAGAAAAAGAAAACATAATTTATTGGTCTCCTGTTGGGTGAGTGTGGGTAGTAGGAAGGGGGAGAGTAACAATTTCTTTAAGAATTTTTTTCTGAGATGACTATACAAATCTTGCATGAGTGGGAATCAGGGAGCTTGTAGGATGGCCAGGGTGACAGCAGAGGGAGTAGCTAACACCGTAGTGACTCTGTCTGCTTGGGGAGGAGGCCATGTGAGACATCTGAAATCTGACCGTGGGTTTGATGTGGCTTCTGTTCTTTTTCAGTATGGTATTCTCTTCAAACAAGAGCAAGGTGAGTAGCCTGCCTGTTTAAGCAGGTCATCTGTGGAAAAAACTGTGTTGTCCTGGTTTCTTTAAGGTTTTTGTCAAGATGACCAGACATGTAGTTTCCAAGTATACTCGCTTTGCAGAATTGGCAGCTGAAAATAAGTACTCTTAAAAACAAACAACAACAAAAACCTGAACAACCAACTGAAAAAAAAAAAGCAGTCATTGTGATAGGTTGGAGAATTCCAGGCGGAGGAAAATTTTCCCACCTGAGGAAGACCTGACCGAGCTTCCCAGCTGCCAAGGTGGAAGAAGGAAATGCTTTGAGCCCCAAAACTCTGTTAGTGCCGGCCCAACCGGGGAGGCGAACCTGAGTCTGTTCCTGAACTCAGAAATTGCTTTGACCCTGAACGAAAGTGAAGCCTGTCATAGTGAGATGAATTTCTCTTGAGGCCAGTGAGTGCATGGGGAGGGCTGGGAGCTGTGCAACAGTGGCAGTGACAGGGATGGCAGAGCAGGCGGCAGGTCAGAGTCCGGGCTGGGATTGCAGCTGACCATGGTACAGAGCTTGGTATCCGAAAAGGAGTTATGTTTATGTATGGGCTACTCACACGTCTCATTTCTTCACTGTAGCCTCAATAACGACCTACAGCTATATATGATAAACAGCTATATATGATACTATCACAGATAATATATGCAGCTATTGCCATCCAGGTGGCAAGTTAGCAGGCTTGAGGTAGGTGGGGTTTAAGTGGAAGCCACAACTCCACGTGTAATGCCTTTCTATTCATTGGGAAGGTATCACTGGAGAAGTGTTGCCAGGCAGGGTAAAGCCTCCGTGTGCACTTGTCACATTTTTTACATCCACACTGGGTCTGCACATACAACAGCGTGGCCTACCAAACATGCAGCTTACAGACTCAGATTTAAGGTAGACTTTAATTAATAGAGATTGGATTCGAATCCTAGCACCTCTCATTCCTTGTCTATAAAATGGGGATATTAATAGTACTTATTTCATAGGATTGCTGTAATAATTGGCCCATTAACCATAATAAAGATACTTGTGGGGAAAGGCAACTTCATATATGGAGGCTATGGTAGGTATTTTCTTTTAGATTGTGTATACTATTTAGAGTTGAACTGCCTGCTTGTTTCCAAAGATCTTTAGGTGTATCTGTTACTGGGTTTAGGTCTTTTCTTGGTAGGAAGGGGACTTCCCCACTGGTTTTACTTGTTTTAGCCAAGTGATAGCCATTCTGGACTCCTGTATGCCAGATAGCATGCTAAAAGAAAGAACACTGGATTTGGAGTCCAAAATACTGCCTTCCTGCCTGGCAAACATGAGATTTAGGGCAAGTAGCTTCTTCAGTACCTCCATTTTTCATATGTGGCCCCAAAATTTCAATGCAAGCTGTATAGGAAAGCGCTTTGTAAAATAGTAAAGCAAATACAAATAAATGTTACCTCACAATTGTTGAACAGTATTTCAGCTTCATTTTATCACGTTAAATTTAGAAGTCGTATGCATGAAGACTTTATCAATGAAGCACTTTGCATTCTAGCTCACGATGATGCCATTTGGTCAGTTGCTTGGGGGACAAACAAGAAGGAAAACTCTGAGACAGTGGTTACAGGCTCCCTGGATGACCTGGTGAAGGTCTGGAAATGGTGAGTGCCCTCCCCTAACACACACAGCCTCGGAAAATTGGGGGCTGCAGTTTTGCTTTTGAACTCTCCAGCTGCAGCCCGGGAAATACTTTTTGCTAGGCAAGAAAGCAATAGCAATATGGTGGTATAAAATAGCAGCTTATTTTTCCCACTTGTTTTCCTGTTACTCCATATTAAAGCCTTAAAGTTAAAAAAAAAATCTAAGAAAAAGCCCTACATTTAAAATCTGGCAGCATTTGGTGTTCTGTAGCTCATTGATTCTTCTCTGATTCTGTATTGCATAGACCATTGGTATTCCTTAGTCACAGGGACCCAGAATTTCAGATGCCAGGTAAAGTGTGTTCTGTGTGAAGAAATCCATTTCTCTGTTCCCCGTTGAAGGCGTGATGAGAGGCTGGACCTACAGTGGAGTCTGGAGGGACATCAGCTGGGAGTGGTGTCTGTGGACATCAGCCACACCCTGCCCATTGCTGCATCCAGTTCTCTTGATGCTCATATTCGTCTTTGGGACTTGGAAAATGGCAAACAGATAAAGTCCATAGATGCAGGACCTGGTAAGGGTTTTACTTTTAGGGGAGATAATAAAGGTTCATGATTTCTTTTCCAAAATCTTTAGGGATAGATATGTTTTACGGCTCAGAATTTTTTGGATTTGAGAGGGGTGATAATGAGTGTGTGAACTGTATATCAATCACATACAGTTCTGGGGGCTGGAAACAGCACTCTAATGAAACACTCATACCTCTGCAACTAAACGTGAGTGTTCACACTGTGTGAGATAAATAAAGGCTATAAATAGCCTTATGTCACTTCAGCTTAAGTTTTGCTGCCAAATGAATTTTGGTAGTAAACCTATGGAAAAGCCTGTGGTTTCTAGAGCTTTTTGGATTTTAAAACTGCTGGATTGGGGTTGTTGACCTGTATTTTGTATTTTCCAGAGATTCTCTATTTGCCATATTCTGAACTGCTCCATTCACTGCCTTATGGCAGCCTAGAATGTAAAGCACTGGGTCGTTATAGATCTGTGTCATGCTCATCTCTACTAAATTTGGTTAAAGGGTGTGATTTGTGGTATGTGATGTGTATGAAACCTCTAAGAAACATCGATTTTGTTTTAAGTACTGCAGAACAGCATAATCTTGTCCAGCAGCCTTGATAAACATCATCTGAGATGACGGAAGCTGATGATGTCATAGGCTGATTAATGTGGAGCAGCAAGACATTTCAGGGTTCTTTTGAGCTTCACATTTACTTATAAATGGCTGCACAGCATTCAGCAGCAGAACCTGTTCTGCCAGAATGGGTGGTAACCTCTAGAGGTTGCAGATAGCCTGGCATCTCTCTGGCACACCCCTTTGTGGGTTGATGACAGAGAACTGCTTAGGTGTTCCATGAACACAATTCCCTTATTGGTGCCCTGGATGGATTCGCGTCCCACCAGTTATACTCAGTAGCCACTCTAGGCTGTTCCTGTATTGGAAAGAGTGATGGTCCCAGGATTTTCAAAGAGGCTGGGTTGTCTCGAAACTGTGCATTTTCCTTCGGAAGCAATATTTCTTGTCTAATTCTTACCACTGGACCTTTTTAAAGAATATACATGCCCAGTCCATATTTTGGATCCACTGAATCATAGTGTTCAGAATACATGGTATGGGATATGTATTTGGAAGAAGCCACCCAGATGCACTCTGACTCCCCAGATGCTTGTCTTTACATGCGCCCTTACCCTGCTTACATTACTTACAGAGGACTTGGGTCCCCAAACTATCCTGCAAAGTCTGTTAAGACTCTAATATATAAGCATGGTCTTAAGAAAAGAGGAAGAGGTAGAACTGTTTCTACCTTTTCATCTTGGGCACTAAGCTTTCCCAGGGCTGATAATGCTGGTGTCATTGCATGCTGGTTGCAGTCCTGGGCCAAAGGCAGCTGAAGTGCTGGAATGGTACCAAGTAAAAGGATGGTGTATATAGCCAGCTCACTTTCCCTGATAAACAGTACCTTTTACTGGATATTCTCCAAGTGTGGCAAGGTTTTAAAAGTTACTCTTCTGAAAGAAAAAGATAGAAGAGGCCAGGCGCGGTGGCTCATGCCTGTAATCCCAGCACTTTGGGAGGCTGAGGCGGTTGGATCACTTGAGGTCAGGAGTTTAAGATCAGCCTGGCCAACATGCTGAAGCCCCATCTCTACTAAAAACTATAAAAAATTAGCTGGGCGTAGTGGTGTGCGCCTGTAGTTGCAGCTACCTGGGAGGCTGAGGCAGGAGAATCGCTTGAACTCGAGATCATGCCACCACACTGTGGCCTGGGCTAAGAGTAAGACTCCATCTCAAAAAAATAAAGATAGAAGAATGGAGTGTGAAAGTTTGATTTATTTTCTTTTTGGATAGGACTCTGCATAAAACTAGACCGGGCCATTAAACAGCCAACAGTGATTTGGTCCAGTAACAAAAGCAAGCCTTGCTATCGACAGCTGAAGAGCAGCTAAAGTCATCTGAAGGTGAAACTCCTTGGATGAGTTTGGGTCTAATGAATGTAGGGAAAATGGACACTTAGTTTCTACCTATCTTGAAAATATGCATGGGGAATCTGAACCACAACAAAGGAAGAGAAAAGGAGAGGAGAGACAATCCCAAATCCTGGAGAAGGGAGGAACTAGGAGGAAGCAAAGACCATGAGTGTACCAGTCTTTGTGTGGACATAAGTTTGCATTTCTTTGGGGCGGTTACCTAGGAGTAGGATAGCTAGGTATTATGGTAAGTGTTTGTTTTCACTTAGGAAACTGTCAAACTGGTTTTCAAAGCAGCTGTGCCATTTCACATTCCCACTGCTGTATGAAGGTTCTGGTTTCTCCGCATCCTGGCTAACACTTGGTATTGTCCTATTTTTATTAAAAATTTCAGAAACAGTTAAACTAAATTTAAACTTGATGAATTAGCATCTTTACAACATAATTTTCTGAATCAGGACACTGCTACTCCAATTTAAAAAGATGTGTCTTTTGGTGAAACTTCTGTTTTTAAAATTAAGGCCAAATCTTTTCTCACTGTATATTTGTTTTCTTTTTTCTGTTCAGTGGATGCCTGGACTTTGGCCTTTTCTCCTGATTCCCAGTATCTGGCCACAGGAACTCATGTTGGGAAAGTGAACATTTTTGGTGTGGAAAGTGGGAAAAAGGAATATTCTTTGGACACGAGAGGAAAATTCGTTCTTAGTATTATATATGTAAGGAAACATTGCTCTCTTTTCTCCTTCTGATTCTTTTAGTTTACCTTTCCAGCCTGCTGCAGTCCTTGGCACAGATTCTGCCTTGGTCTGGTCAGGCAGCTGCTGTCTCCCTGGTGTGGTTTGGCAGTATAGCCAGCAGGAGGTTTGGTTGTGTTTGGTAGGGATAGCTTAGCAACGTGGAGTCTGAAAGTGCTGATTTTTCCCTGTGTTCTCTGAACAGAGTCCTGATGGGAAATACCTAGCCAGTGGAGCCATCGATGGAATCATCAATATTTTTGATATTGCAACTGGAAAACTTCTGCATACACTGGAAGGTATGTCTCATCATCTTATTTTTACAAACTGGGTTATCAAATCACAAAGGAATCATTATTCTTTCATTAAAATGCCATTAAATGGCAAATGGGCATTAGATTTACAAAATACCACTCTCAATTGGAAAACTGAAATGCCTCCAGGTTTTAGTCTTGTCACTGTAGTTGTTTTTTGTTGTTGTTGTTGTTGTTGTTGTTGTTTCTTTTAGAGACAGGGTCTCACTCCCAGGCTGGAGTGCAGTGGCATGATCATAGCTCACTGTAGCCTTGAATTCTTGGGCTCAAGGGATTGTCCCACCTCAGCCTTCTGGGTAGCTGGGACTACAGGTGCACACCAGCATGCCTGGCTAGTTTTTAAGTTTTTTGTAGAGATGATGTCTTGCTATGTTTCCCAGACTGGTCTCTAACTCCTGGCTTCAGGAGATCCTCCCTCTTTGGCCTCCCAAAGTGCTGGGATTATAGACATGAGCCACCATACCTGGCCTATCACTGTAGATTTGACCTAGACTCACCAGTTCTTGTAACAGTGTTAAATGCTTGTTTGGGTGAACAGACTTACTTTTTATTTGTTATATCATAATATATCACATTATATATGTGTGTGTATTAATATATATTTGCTATATGAATGTCTCATTTCTGTCATTTTGGATTCTGATGAACTTGTGATTGGAAACAACTTTTTGTTGATAATTTGAAGATGGATCAAAGTACTGTGCCCACTGTCCACACTGGTGGCCTCTGGAAAGGAAGACTGGGTCGCTAAAGAACAGGGGCAGGGTCGGAGGGAGACCTTACTACATGTACTTTTGCGCTGTTTTGAATTCTAATCAAGTGAATGTATTATCTCCTCACATTGCTCTAGTTTATCCTTTACCCTATAATAAAGGAATTGGTAGGGAAAGAACTTCTTAATTTGTTCAACCTTACAAATCAGGAGCAATGTATATTTCCTCGTGTGGCCATATTACAGTAGAGAAGCTCTTTAAAGCAACGCATGCTGAGGGCAGTGAAGGGAACTAAGGAGAAATGGCTCCAGGAGGGGAGACTGGGGTTATGTGGATGTTTTGAGAACATTAAGAGGAAGGGCCCAGTCAGAACTCTCGCTTTTCTGCCTAAAGCACCTGGGCAGTTCAACGCAGTGGCTCATGATCTTTAAAAGGGGCATTGTCAGTGGGAAGTTGAGTGAGGAGACAGTGGTTCACCAGATTAACAAGGGTCTTTATGAATTTCAGGCCACGCCATGCCCATTCGCTCCTTGAACTTTTCCCCGGACTCCCAGCTCCTTGTCACTGCTTCAGATGATGGCTACATCAAGATCTATGATGTGTAAGTTACCTGTCGAGATTAAACGGGTCTCACTTACTGCTGATGCCCATCTTGTCTCCTTATTGTTACAAGGAGCTCTAGGGGGGAGCCTTTGTAAAGACCCGTGCTCGAGTCACATCGGACACCTTGACTCCCCAGATGGTCCTCCCCCATTCAGCGCCCGTTTTTAGTGTGCGTCCTCAAGGGCTGCTTGGAGGAGGATGTGCATGGGTAGGATCAGACACTTGCTACTTTTTCTCAGGCACCCTGATTTTTATGAGCTTACTGATTTCTTTGGGATAGGTAAGTAATATACAGATGAGGAAATGGAGCCATGGGCTGTAGCTGGCCCCTGGTGACAAGAAAAAATTAGAGCATCCGTTTTCAAGGATAGGGCTGTTCTAGCATTCACACCTCTGCCCTACTTAGGGAGCAGTCAGTTTATAAGCCGCCCTGTTACATGTCTAGATGGGAGCGTTTTTGGTTTTGGCCCTTGACTGCGAGTATAGAAGCAAGTTAATCATCCTCTTTGATTCACAGCTGTCATTGTAAACCTCTGTAGGCCCCTTTCTCTCCTTGTTTTCCCCATCATTTTTAGCCCTGGCTCCTGTTCCCCACCGAAGTATCCCCTGTAATGTGTTCAATCTGTGCTCTCGATGCCACGTGTCGGTGCTGTGGTCAGCTCTCCCTGCCAGGGGCGCCTCTGGCTTATTGCTCCCCAGCAGGGCATTCTAATCCACTGCATGCACATGTCCTACTCCAGCCCCAGACACGGGTGCCCAGGCCTCCTCCACCTGCACGTACTGCAACCCTGACCGTCCGGTGCATCCTTTCAGGGGCCTGTGAGAGTTGCTTGGGGGTTTAAACCTCAGAGTAGGAACACAGCTCCTTCTAGCCCCCTTCTGGTTAAAATGCAGCTTTTTATGGCACAAGGTTATCAGCTAGAGATAGAATTCGAACTGCAGCGTTTGGAATTAGAGCTGAAGGAAGCTGCTACAGCCCAGAGGGGTAGATACCTCTGGAGAGTTGATCTTGCCTGTTAGTAGCAGAGGCAGTATAAATGCAGCACTTCCTTAGTTTGTGACTTTATTACTTCCATTGCCACTGTTTTATTGATCCTCCCTGCAACTAGTGAGGTGGCAGCACACATTAGTGTCCCCATTTTGCACATGAGAAACCCAAGCTGAGGTGGTGATTTGCCCAAGGAGGTGGTACTGAATGAAGACCCAAGACTGATTTTTTCTCCCAATATTGATGCATTATTATTCATTAAAGTCCATAGTTTACATTAGGGTTTACTCTTTGTGTGGTACATTCTATGAGTTTTGACAAATAAATAATGACGTAGCCACCACTGATTACGGTGTCACGCTAACAATTTCACTGCCCTAAAAATCCCATGCTCTACCACCTCATCCCCTCCTCCCACCTTGAGCCCCTGGCAACTATTGATCTTTTTACTAAGGCCCAGGACTTTTTACCCTCCCATGGCCCCACTGTATCCCACTGAGACTGCCTCCTGGCCCCTAACTGAGGTCTGCTCCACTCTGCTGAGATCTGTGTTCAGGGGTAAAATTGCTGACCTCAGTTAGGCCCTATGGTGGTTCTCCTGCCAGAGGTGATTTGGTTCCATTTTTATTAAAAAGATGAAAATGGCTGTAGTAATTAGACCTGTCTTGTTCTTGATTACGTTGAAATGGTCTCTCCGAGCCGCATCTGTCATGATGAATACATCCTTGGACTGGTAGCACCAGCCCCACATGGAAGGGCTGCTGGTGCGGGCAGGAGGCTGAGCCTGCCCCTCTCCTGAGATGGCTTCCCTGCCCGTTGGGTCGCAGTTTCCTCATCTTAGGGGTTAGCTTGCAAAGTCTCTATAGTGTGGTTTTGTGTTCATTTTGAGCTTCAGCTCAAAGGATTTTATTAAAGTTTTATCCTTGGCTCTTGGTGGCATCAACATAGTATGGGTTAATGCTGCTGTGACAATTTGTCTCTAATGCATGATGGTACTTCACTGAAAGGGGAATTTTTGATAAGAGTATTTGTGGTCATTATAAGGATAGTACATTTGGTCCAGTTTATGGGGAGAGTTAATAATGTACTTTCCACTTCAGTGATTATACTCTAGAAATTAACGTCTCAATTTTGTTTGAACCTTTCCCATTTCAGACAACGTGCCGTTTTGGCTGGCACACTGAGTGGCCATGCTTCCTGGGTGCTGGACATTGCGTTTTGTCCTGATGACACTCACTTTGTTTCCAGGTACTTAATGATTCTTAGCAGTTTCTAAAATGCTGGGAAGATGAGGGCAGTCTTCCTGTATAGATTGCCTTAACTTTCACCCTTTATTCAGGTAGCCTTTGTGTTCAGTAGTTTTTAAAATTTGTATTTAGTGAAGTTAGTTGACCTTAGCTGGAGGAAAAGTCAACAAGGAATTCTTTTAAACAGTTAAACTGTTAGTTTTTTTTCATTATAAATTGAGGCTTCTACCAAAGTTACTCTAAGGTAGACTTGTGTTCCAATGGTAACTTAAAATATGTAAATCTGTTTGTCAAATGTTGTTTATAGATCCCAGTGTCGGTCAGGCCTGGGATGGCCAAGACAGCTGGAAAGCAGGAGGTGGATAACTTGAAGGCATTGCACAGTGCTTTAGAGGCTTCCTGAGAGCCTTGGTTTTCATAACAGGCCTCCCTCCCATCTGGAAATAGGTAGCTATGTCTGAGACTCCCAGAGAACAATTAATACAAGGGCCTGGCAGATCAGAATTTCAGGAAAATGCCTACCCTGTGAGGAAGGAAAACCACCCAGTGATGCCGATACCTGGCCATTTCCTGTACCGAGGCATAGGGGTTGGGGGGTCTGAAGTTAGAAGAATTTAAGTCATCAAAGGATTTTTGGTTGAAGTCCTTCCAACTTCAAACCTGTCTGGAAACTGTTTTCTGATACTGTTGTTCATTTTTTAAAATAGTTCGTCTGACAAAAGTGTGAAAGTTTGGGATGTTGGAATGAGGACTTGTGTTCACACCTTCTTTGATCACCAGGCTCAGGTATGGCATTATTACTTCATCTTAGATTGCTGGTGCTGTCTGACCATCGTACCAAAGAGCTTTTCTTTTCCTAACCTTGTCGCTTCAGCTGTGGAGACCAGTAGACGCCTGGGCCCGCGCTGCTCTGTCTGCTCGGACATCCCTGTAGCCAGAGTTCCCGTGCAGTCTGGGGTGCAGAGGCTGTGATGTGCTGTCAGCCTAGCAACTCACGAGGCATATCCCCACATAGGCCAGAAAACATGGTGTTAGCCCCACAGTCCTTCAATGCCTCCTTTGGAAATTGCTGCAGCTGGTGTCTGGGGCACGTCTGGGGCCCTCTCCTGGCGGCTGCTGGGCCATGGCAGGCTCAGCAAGGACCTTCCTCTTCGGGAGATTCCATTGCTTAAACACAGTCATCACTTGCCATTTTGGGAACTGTCCAAAGAAGTGATGTGTTGTTTTTTTTTTTTTTCAATATAGTAGAAGCTGGAAATTCTTACAAGTTTTTTGACTTTAGTGATATTGGTAACTTTTGTTTCAGTCTTTAAACAGAAAGTGTACTCACCAGAGTCTTTATCTTTGCCGAGGTGAATATGTGAAATAGTAAAGGTATTCCAGTGCAGCACTGCTCAATCTTTCATGTGTGCTTGTATCCCCTGGGAACCTGGTTCAAATGCAGATGCTACTTCAGTATGTCTGACATAGGACCTGGGGCATTTCTTGTTTTCTTTTTTTGAGACGGAGTCTCGCTCTGTTGCCCAGGCTGGAGTGCAGTGGCATGATCTCAGCCCACTGCAACTTCTGCCTCCCAGGTTCAAGTTATTCTCCTGCCTCAGCCTCCCGTGTAGCTGGGATTACAGGCGTGCACCACCACGTCCCACTAATTTTTGTATTTTTAGTAGAGACAGGGTTTTGCCATGTTGGCCAGGCTGGTCTCAACTCCTGACCTCAGGTGATCCACTTGCCTCCGCTTCCCAAAGCGCTGGGATTACAGGTGTGAGCCACCATGCCCAGCCTCAAATTCTGCCTTTCTAACAAGCTCCCAGGTGAGGCCAAGGCTGCTGGTCCTAACCACTGGAAAGTCTTGGGGAACTAAGCTTAAAAAATAAAATGTCCATGGCAGTGTAAAATTGACTTCTAATATGTTTTAGATATTTTTAGATGGTCCTATAGATGTCTCCTCTTTGAAATGGGACTTAGAGTTAACTAACATTGTTTATGCTTTTTTAGTTTTCATCTTATATTGTTTTTAACAAAATTGAGGGGGTTGAATCTTGATATTTTACTCCTGGATTTAACATCTTCCTCAGGGATTAAGTCCTGGCTAGCTGTGTTGCTTTGTATGCGTGGGTCATTGTGGTGATATTTCAGAGTTTCCGGTGCAAGGCATCATGCTGCCCAGTCACAACACCAAAATCAGAGCTAGACACCCGCCTCAGGCCTAAGGTGACAGGCTAACCACCGAGAATCATCTCATAATTGGGAAGTTATTTCTGGTTAGAGAAAGTCCAGCCACATCAATTCTGTCTGGGAAGGAGGTGTGAATCAGTTAATTCAACACATAGCAAATAAAAATCTATGGCCCACAATATCATGTTGTCTAGCTCCTGGGGACAGGCAGGCTCCACAGGCCACTAATAACAGAGTGAGAATTGCTGACCTTGGGGGGCGGACACGGGTCAGCTGAGGAGCAGAGTTTGCGATTTTCCCTGTAGGCAGTGACCTCGGGAGTAGTTGTGGGGCC
The DNA here is from genome assembly GCA_963573385.1 of Cacajao melanocephalus. NCBI lineage: Eukaryota > Metazoa > Chordata > Mammalia > Primates > Pitheciidae > Cacajao > Cacajao melanocephalus. Next base: position 25,443 of record CAUYLG010077166.1, on the reverse strand, counting down.
TCTTTCTTCCTGGAAGTATAAATGTTGGTCTCTCATGGCTTCCGTCTTCCTGGCATTAGGTTACCTCAGGATTCTGACTCTTTGAAAGGGTTGTAGATAATGTTGGTGAGGACTGTATTTAAAACTGATTTTATTTTTTTGGAGTATGGGAAGGGACAAGAATGCTAATTAAATAGCAACAAGGGAAGGTGCTTGGTTAAGCCTCCATTCCCACTGATTTAAAAAGTACAAGGACATCCTCATCTCAGTTTCTGTAGATTCAGAATAGCAATAAGCATGTCCGTTTCGTAAACATTATAAAGAATAACGGCATTTTCAAAACTTTTTTTTTTTTAATTTACAGGTCTGGGGAGTAAAATACAATGGAAATGGCTCAAAAATTGTGTCTGTGGGAGATGACCAGGAAATTCACATCTATGATTGTCCAGTTTAAACATCAAAGTCTACAGGATTATGCTGCAAAGAGAATGTACAGATTGATGATGACATTCCTTACCGTTTTAGGCTTAAGAGAAATATAGCATTTATTGTAGCAAAGACTTAAATTTTATAGATACAATGTAAATCTTTCCATGTTTTATTGGAAATGCTGTTCGTACTTTAACATAGAGCTTTCTTAATGCAAACACTGGTGTCCTTGATCATGCTTCTTTTTTGTTACCCGATTACCAGCGGAACAGTGAGAGGGATTGCCATTAAGAGGAAATCTTTGCCTCAGCAATCAAGAGATCCAGGCATTTCTTTAAGTTTCCAGCTTAGAAATACAGGCTCACTCTTCCAGGGAATTGACTCCTGCAGTGAGATACGGCAGCAAGCTCCTTGGAGCTGTGATAAAGAAGCTGATCTGTTTTAGAATGGATTCCTGAAGGAAAGAGTGTATTTGACTGCATGGGAACATTATGTACTCCTATCTATCTGGGCATCCTTCCACTTGATGTATTAAAGATGATGTCCCCTGCCATGCCCTCCTTACCCTTACTAATTGATTATTATTTCGGAGAGGCTCTAACTCGCCAGGTAGGCGTTGGAAGGCAGGCTCCTGTTCCTGCTGCCTTAACGATGCCGAGGCTCAAGCCTGCCCTCGTGCTGCAGGACTCTAGCCCCACCTTAGTTATCTGAGTGTCTGTACCTCAGTTTCCTTGTCCGCAGCCCCCTTGAGACTCATGTCAATGAGAAAGATGTAAGTAGCTAAACAAACACTTGGAAGCTTACTGCTTTTTATTGATCATAACTTACTTATGAGTGAGTCAGGCCCTGTGTTTGTTTTTCCCCACTCACTGCCCTCAGAATGAAGCCCACTCTCTTTAGCATAGCCCCCACTTCTCCCTCCTGTGCGCCTTGCCCGCCCTCCTGGAACCACATTGTCCTCGCCATTTCCTCTGCCCAGAACACTTTCCCCCAAGACCTTCGGAGGTCTGTTCCCCCACTGCATCCCAGTAGCCGCCCAGATGCCAGCTCCTCGTAAGGCCTTCCTTCCATTTCCCTTCTGCTCGTCCCCATTCCTCTTGTTCTTCACAGCAGTTACCACTTTTTGTTTGCATTCACCCCCGCCCCAAAAATAAAGCTCCACGAGGGTGGAAACTTCATTCCATTGTATTAACTGATGAGCGGCAAGCTGGCATGAAACACTTTATTGGAGCTCTCAAAAAAATGAAAAAGCAAAGCCACTTGTCGCTCGTATCAGCTCAATTTTAATTTAAAGTGACAAATGTACAGGTGGAATAAAATTTTAAGCAACATCCTCCAAATTCCTCTTACATGACAAGGAGCTGAAAGTAATTTTGCTCCATCACTAACTAAACAGCAGTTCTTTAGCAAGAATTTATTAGGAAGTCACAGCACAGAAACAACACCCTGGAGTGTGGTCCACTTATAAATTGATTTCACACAGGCTTAGTTGGACGAAGTGGTTTTATATCTACCTTGACCAATGGTCAAAGTGGGCACAGGTGGGCTGTTTCTATTCTTTTAGCAAATTATGCCCCACTAGCTGGCACTGTTCTGCGGGAACCCGGTCCATCCAGCTGGTTCACCCTACCTGCCTGGTCTGATCTGCCCTTTGACCCTCCTAAGGAAGGTCCCTGGTCTGAGTCAAACAACTCTCAGGTGCCATGTAACCAAATAAGGGTAGATCTGACAGGTGGCCTCTGCTTTAACCCAGCAGCTCTAGTTTTTCGTGACTCGGGGGCAAGAAATAAGTAGTAATGGCTAAAACTGAGGTAACCATAAGTTCAAATTGTGGTCTACCTGTCAGGAATAAAATAATGACTAATATCCCTCCTCACAAGCTATAATTTACAGTAGTAGTCCATACAAACTGTAGTCCACAGTGGAACTCGGTGCAGTTCTCACCAAAACATCCCTTGAGCAGGAAGCCCTTTGTCATATGGCTGTGCAATGAGAGGAACAATCCTTTGGAAGGGAGCTGAGTCTGGGAGAATGAGGTGGAAAACACTGGGGAGTTCTATGTCTTTGCAGACCCTCAAGTCACCCAGGATTACTGGTCAGAGAAGCTGGCTGTGCCCTGGGCCACAGCAGCAGCGTTTTCCCTCAGCTTCTGGGGCTGTACTAGGGCTGCCACGGACAGAGAAGGATTTAGTTTTCTTTACAAGTAAGCACTTTGGTGGGAGAGCATTGCAAAAGTTGTCAACAGAAAATCATTAAAACCACGAAGAACAAGGTCTGAGGGTCACAGAAAAACAGTTATATCAGCATGATTCCAAACACTGGTTTGTCCTCACCACAGAGCGTGGAAGGTTCAGAAAACTTCCAAGAGAGATGACCAGACACACATTCCATCCACTGAAGGGCAGAGAACAGTGGAACTAAGTTGGCCCTGTTAACCAGGCACATGCAGCCGTGTTCGATCCACGGATGTGCTTTTATTCTTTAAGAGGATCATCTAGAATCCTCAGAAATGTTATCTTAGCAGCCCTGAGATCGTGCCCTCAATAACTCTGCCAAGGGAGGGAGGAGAAACCACAGACCTAGAGATGGGCCAGGATGCCCACTTTGTGCCTCGGGGGTTTGCTAGGGGGCTGAGCTGCTAACTGGGCTGTGCTTTATTGGTGACACTGAATTATGGCAAAGCCACTAGAAGCACAAAGTGTCGGTGCAATCACTGACATCTCAAAAGTACATCCTGAAAATAGAAATGAACAGATTCCATATGCAGACTCGAGGCGATTTACACTTAAAACACTTAAATATAAATTAAGCTGTAACTTAAGTTACAGTGAAAAGAAAAACTGAAAAGACACTCAGCAATTAAGAATGCTGAACACATACACAGGACACCTCAAACACGAGGCCGTTAAAGCGATGCCATTTTCATTGTGCCAACTTTACATCCTGTGCGAGTCCGGCGGGGCCACGCTGCCCCGCCACGTCATGCTGTCTGGCACTGCACTCCAGCCCGGGGCCCGTCCTCGTCCTCCTCGTAGGCCTCCCTGTGCTGGCGCCAGCTCTGCTCACTGGGACTAAACTCCTTCAGCTCCACCTGATCCATGTCATCTGTAATCCTCACTTTCTGTCGAGGCGGGAGTAAAGCTTCCAGCTGAGGAAGCTTTTCCACGGAAAGCCAGTGTTTTTCAGGAAAGATTACCTGTAAAGGGTGAGGTGGAAAAGAAAGGTGGCTGTTTTTTCCCCTTCCAATTAAGGCATTTAATCCTACGTCCATGACAATGAAACATAGTGAACTTACTAAAAACTGTATGATGAGAATCCCTTTCTCCAGGGGTGCTTTGTAGATGGGCATCCCTTCATCGCGTACACATTTCAGGTCCCCGTGCTTTATTACCTCACCTGCCAGAGGAAGGGTCAGTTATCAAGCAGGAAGGCAGAGGGGCCTGCAGAGGTCACTCTCCCTCACAGGAGAGTCCGAGGTAGGCCCTAGTGCCCTGTGGCAGTGGGCAAAGGAAGCACGACATCTGACTGGAAAGCTGGCTCCAATCCCAGGTGTCCTTGTCAGGTACTGCCTGTGGGAGGGGCGCGGGTTGGGACTCTCTGGCCCATGCTCTGGGCTCCGGCAGTGCATCAAGAGGTCAGCGTGCTGCAGCCGCCATCACAGGTAGGTTTAAAACAAGTGACCTAGAAGTTATGACACCCAAGTCTGTGTAAAATGGGACCAACACCCATCAGCCTGCCCCTTCGTGGGGTGACAGGTGTCCCTACCATGAAGGGGACAGGAGTGCTCCTCACAGACAGGCAGAAGCCTCCATAGAATCCAGCCAGTCCCCTGCCTGGCACAAAAACTGGCTCCCGGCCACCTGCAGGTGACACCCAGGTTCCTTAGCAGGGAGCTGACTAGGAGGCTTGGCCACCGGCAGCCTCCTTCATGGTCACATCGCACTTCCACTCACGCCGCTGAGCCGGAGTCGCCCTCCCAGCTGGCACCCACTGGGTCTTACGGCTACGTGACTTTGGAAGGCATAGGGGAGTTCAGACCCCAAGAGCTCTGAGGCACTCTCCCAAGTCCAAAACTGACTTCCCTCCAAGCCTGGAAACGGAAAGGGACAAAAGGGTTTCTGATAAAGTATGCCCTTCAGCTTTGCGATGAAAATGGACAGAGACAGAAAGAAATGCTCAGAAAAAATGGGGGAGACGGTGGAGGGGAATCTAAACACTAACTTATTCAGCAGTCCACGCCCACCCTGGACTGTCTAGAAAGTGAACTCTCTCTCCAAGAGGAAATCTTTCAAGAGGAGGTTTTAAAAATTAAAGTAAGCCAATGACAATCCTTGAAAGTCACTCACGGGCAGGGCTGTGGCTCACATGGCCTTCAGAGCCTACTGACTGCGCAGGACAGCAGCCCCTTAGCTAAACTGCTCCGGGTTGCTGGCTTTTTGTGTTCTTTTTTATTCTTGTTTTTTGAAATACAGTCATGCACAGCACAGTGTGACCTTTCAGTCAACAACAGACTGCATTTATGAAGATGGCTGCATGAGATTACCACATTTTTACTGCACCCTTTCTGTGTTCAGATACCCACATACAGCATCGTGTTACAGCTGCCCACAGCATTCAGTGCAGCAACGTGCTGTGCAGGTTTTAGCCCAGGAGCAACAAGCTATGCCACACAGCCTCGGGAGCGGCCGGCTATGCCATCGGGGGCTGTGAGTACATTCTATGACGCTGACACCACACCGCCGAACAATGCATTTCTCAGAACGTGTCCCCCTCGCTAAGCGACACATGGTGGGCTTTTCTGTCCCCTATTCCTGTCAGGTGTCGCTCCTTGCTGCTCTCAAGCCCTATTTTCCATGTTTCTGCTTCTAGCTTGCTGGGAGCTGGGAAACTGACCAGGCATGGAAAACTCCAGGTACAAGAAGGAAGAAGACCTCAAGTTAGGCTCCCCCAGCAGGTAATTACCTGCTGCAGGCTGGGGCATCACACCCTTGTGTGGCTCCAAAATCACTTTTTAATTAATCCAATCCTCAGCAATGCTCAAAATAGGCTAAAGGGCTCTGGGGAAGAAGGCGTTTCAACAGCAGAAGAGAGGAGGAAGAGGGAGAAGAGAAATGGAGAAAGAAGAAATAAGCCAGCACAAAAGGGGGGTGAGGAAAAAAGGAGAGGTGCAAAAAAGAACAAAAGAGAACAAAGTAAAAGCAAAAATAAAACAAGGACAAAAGAATCGCCAGAGAACTCTCCAGTGGCAGGTTTTCTGGATGCGTCACTCTTCCTTATAACAGAGTAGGAAACAGATTTCTTGGGATTTGCCAAGCCCTTCCCTCTGGGGCTTTTTCCCCACTATCCTCACTCCATTTGGATCCTGGTTCCCTGGGCTGGGGCCACTGAGGCAGCAAGGAACGCCCTCAGCAGGGCCCAAGACCTCACACAGTCCACCCCTGGACAGGATGGGCTTTTCCAAAGAAGTTACACACAGATGCTGCCCAGACGCAGCTCAGGAAGGCGAGGATCTGGGCTGTGGCCATGTAAGGGCATCTTGGACACAGTGCCAGGGTGTTAGGCACCTACCTGCTCACAACCTGTGGTCTGGGGCTGTCCTTAAACTGCGACCCTCAAACTCCTCCTCCTCAAGGGAGGGGAGGAAATAGGTGCCTTGGGAGGTCTATGGAAGCCTAAGGGAAGGTGTTTCATTTTAAATTTTCACACAGATTTCGCATTTACTGCAGTGCTTCCCCCAATCCTTGATTACGTATATGCATAAAAACACACACAAGTCTGGGCAACATGGCGAAACCCCGTCTCTACAAAAAAAATACAAAAATTAACTCGGCATGGTGGCACATGGCTGTAGTCCCAGCTACTTGGGAGGAGGAGGTGGAGGTTGCAGAGATCCCACCACTGCACTCCAGGCTGGGCGGCAGAGCGAGACCTCTGTCTCAAAAACTAAATAAATAAATTTTAAAAATAAATAAAAACAGACACAGAGCAAATGACAAACCAAATGGGGTAAAATGTTAACATCAGACAAATCCTATATGGGTGGGCCCTGGACTATTTTTATACTTACAACTTTTTTGTAAGCTTGAAATTGTTTCCAAGTAAGTTTTTTTTAAACCCCACAAACTGATCGAGGCTTGGATATACAATTCCACTTGCCATTATCCCCAGGAAAAGAGGGCTCTCAACGAATCCAAGGGGAAAGAGAGAGAGACAGCACAAGGCTGGGAAGAAGAAAGCAGGCAAGGAGGGGAAGGGGAGGGGACACGGAGGGAGCAGAAGCCCAGGCCTCAGTCACCCCCTGGACTTGAGTCTTATCTCCTGCTGCCACTGGCCTGGGCACAGGCTTATCAGCCAGTTACCTCCCTCCCTTCCCTGAAACGACTACCCCTTTTGCCCCAAACCTCAAATGGCCACAGGAAAAGGTAATCCCAGCCCCAGGGCCAGTGAGGTGACTAGAGCAACACTGCAAATGGCCAGGGCTGGGGCCCAGGCTGCTGGGGTGGGCAGCTGCCACCACCCCCATCCAGACGTTCTTTGCTATGCACAGCCGACCTTAGTGCTATCTAGAAGCAGCTTCAAGTCAAGGTCCCTGGCCTGGCCTCTCTCCCTTCTCAGCCCCTTCTAGGCAGGTGCTCTGGTGCCCACACAGACCGTCGACCGCAGTGAACACCAACCCTCCTGGGAGATGAGTGTCCTGGCGTCTACAGGGGGGTTGAAGGCTGACTCGGGCCCTCAGGAACCCTTTCGGCCCAGAGGCATCTCCCTCTGGCTCCCATGGGTGTGTGCAGACCAGCAATTCCTGTGGAAACCTCCAAGGATAAGCTGATAGGCAAAGTGTTTTTTACAGAAAAATTCTATTTTAAAATGTAACTCGTGTAATGAACAACAGAGGCTACAGGAACATGTGGATGAATCAGCACAAATCACATGACAGGAAAACACCACCTATTAAGCCGTTTTCTTATACAAAAGTAAAATTTTTGAAACAAGTTTAATTGGCAGATTTCAGCTAAAATTTCAGAGCCCCAAGATACTTAAATTTGAGGCTTTTTCCTCCAACGGAATTTTTTTTCTAGGAGAATATAAAAGTTATAAATTATCCAGAGTCATCAGGGATAACTTTAAATTTAGAGAAAATCATGTCATACTACCTTGTGTAACAGAATTTGACCTTAAATGTGAAATCAGGCGAACTATTCCTAACACAAAGAAATAACAAATACTCAAGGCGGCGGATGCCGTAAACACCTGGCTAGGTCATTAGCCACTCTATGAATGGACAAAGTATCACATGGACCCCATCAATATGTAAACTATTATAAAGCAATAAAAAAATCAGACTAACGTGCCAGAATTATTATGCCAAACATACAGAACTTCAATGGAAACACACATCTGAAACATTACCTGATTTGGATGTGATAACAAGAATTCGATCGTCCAATGTTTTTAACGTCTTCTTGAAGCCACAAAGGGCTTCAGAAAGCTGAATTTTCATTTTCATGATCAAGTCATGGCCTCGCCTCTGAAAGACACTATGATCCTTCTGATCAAGCACAATTATGACATCACCAGGCTCCAGCTCAGGCTCCTGATCTCCTTCTCCATGAAATAGTATCTTTTGCCCATCTTTCATACCTATGAGACATCATCCCTTTCTGATTAGCCACTTCTCATACAAACCATGCTTCCTTAAAGCTTTTGAAGAAGGACCAGAGTCCTTCAGGGGTCTTTATTCATCAAGCCTCCCAACCTCACCCAGGCACAAGGCAGGGAGGGATGGCTAGGATGGCCAATGAGAAAAGAGGTCCCGTTTCCCTCGGCATAACATGGGGCCAAGCCCAGAGTGCACAGGGAGGGTGACTGTGGCTCCACATGCCAGGTTTACACAGCACTCCCTGCCCTGGGCCTGTGATGCCACACTGCCAGCATGGGGTCACCAGCCACTTCCCAGTGCACAAGGTGCGTGACTCGCCACTGATGGGGACAGGTCAGCCAGCCCTGTCCTTTTCTAATAAGTCAGAGTGCGCACTCGAGACACAGGGTTCAGGCATGTTCAAACAGCAAGTCCTTTAATAACACCTGTGTCGGTCTGGGTGCCGATTCTTTTACTTTTGGTCTCGTCTCTGATCTAGGATATATTCACTGGATTGGAAAGCCACAGAATCATCAGGGAATACTTGCAGGACAGCTGAAATGGAAAAAGGCCTTAAAATGATGGCATCCGGCAAAATGAATGGCAGGGGAAGGTGCTGTGTTGGGGGAATCTGGTGCAGCAGATGGGGAAATGTGGAGAAAGGGAAGATGCAGCCACACACACTTACCAAGCCCTTATGCGCAATGAGCGCGGAAGTGATCAGGAAGACACTCTGAAAGATTCTAGAGGAATGGCCTGAGAATGTCAGGAGCTGGCAGCTAACCAACGCCAGGGCCAAGTGAGACTTTCAGAGCATCAGAAAACCTCCGAAAGAGGCTGTCTGTGAGTGCGGGGAAGTGAACCTCAGCAAGAAAACTTTGGCCGGTGACATGGAAGGGAAACAAGGCCAGGAAGGATCAAGAGAAGATGACCGGGAAACAGGAGGAATTCATGGCACACCCGGTTTATGTTGTGATACAGCTCACTTCCCTGACACCTAGCCTGTGTATCCCACAATTAGCACAGGGATAGCATTTCCAGCCAGTGTGGAGCACCAGCTCAGCACAGCCTCACCTTTTTCAACATGTACCTCGATAATCTTCTTCTCACGGACCACCTTGGCCCCATGGCAGCTCTCGCAGCGGTCCTTGGGGTTGATGCGCTCGCCCTGGCCCTTGCACTCGACGCACACGGTCTGGATCTGCTGCACCATGCCCGGCCCGATCTGCTGGATGTGGACCTGCATCCCCCGCCCCTTGCACAGCGGGCACTTCTCCACTGAGCCCTTCTTCCCGCCAACACCTGCAGGGTTGGGGGAGGCAGGAATGAGGCCCATGCTCTTCCCTTACCAGTGTCCCTGCTGGGCAACACGGCAGAAGGGTAGGGAACCCTCACATTGGGCACTGCGCTTAGAATTCTATTGAGAATCATAAAAAACAACGCAGAAGAGTCTGGAGGAATCCGGCCAAGCAGATAACATCCAGATGTTAACAGCTGAACTCAAACGTTTGTGATTTTGGCTGTACCAATCCAAATTTATGACGTTAGCTTCGTCACAGGTGTTTTCTTCCACTCCGGGTGGAATCCCCATAAGCCCACAGATGAACGAGGAGCCTGGGGCTGCGGAGATCTAGAGAACACCAGCTCCGTCAGCAGTGGCAGCTACCCAGCTCAGCCAGTTCCCTCAGTGGGACATGCGAGGCTGGGGTCACCAGACATGGCTTTTCTTGAAAACCTAGATTTTTTAAAAGTTACAATAATTACATATACATTTAAGTCAGGGGTCAGTAAGCCAGGGCCAGACTGCTTGGTTTTGTAGACAAAGCCTTACGGGAACACAGGCACGTCCATTCATCTGTAGACTACAATGGCAGAGTGAAAGTCACGAAAGTCTGCATGGACCGGAAAGCCTAAAATCTGGCTCTGTACAGAAAATGTCTGCCAACCCCTAGCTCAGGTCAACTGTCTGATTTTTAATTTTTAAAAATAATTGTCAATATGTCAAATAGAGGTACAGCCCAAAGAAAACATTTCTTCAGGCAAAGCACTGTGGCCCTCAGGCCACGTGGTTGCAATCTCTGCTTGACCCTTGCGTTGGAAAAAAGATAACTTATTTTTCTCTGAACTATAAAAAAAGCATTGTTTCTGAATCTAAGGGATCAGGACTGCGAGGTTTAGTCAAAAATTAATTTTTACCTTCACATTTCTCACAAATTACATTTTTCTGGAGGGCCAATTTCTTCGCGACTCCATTATATAAATCTTCAAGAGTTACAGATAACTGGTGTACAACATTCTTGCCTTACCAAGGGAGAAAAAAAATCAGTGATGATGAATTAAATAGAGCACTGTATGAAATACTACCCGTATGACCCTTAGTTGTATGAAGTCTCCAGAGACTCCAGGCTGTGGCCGTGTTCCCTCCCCTGCGGAAAGTAATGCTTCTATTACCCCAGCCCATCCTTCTGGCCCTCGGCCAGTAACAAGAACTAAAACCCTCTCTAGCTATGAGCTAATTATTCAGTCATTTATAGAGGCCAAGAAAAAGACTTTCCACCTTTACTTTCTGCGAACAAGTGTGTGGACAGAAGGAGCACTAATTGAGAAATGGAAGGCTGATAGTATCAGCCCATGAAGCTGGGTAAGTTTCCCCATGAAAGGAGTCCTTTCTATACATGAATATGTGACAGCCAATGTCTCTGGATCTTTCACTGAAACTCCTCCTTGGACATGAAGCACTTTATTTTCTGAGCCCTACTGTAACCGGTGGCCAAATGGGAATTCTCTCCTCTGCCACCATCTTCCTTCTGCACTCAAGACAGTGGGTGTCTAGTCCTCAGGGCGGGGTGTGCGCCAGTGCCTGCCAGCCCATCAGGACTGACAGCATCAAGATCCTCCCTGCTGCCTGTGGAGCTCCTGCAGTCACTGAGACAAGCTGTCCTGGTTTACTGGCTGCCAACTTGGAGAGATGACTTAATTAAGGGCGTGAAGTTTTTCATCTCAAGACAGTGAGGGAGCTGGACAAGAGAATAGCCAAGGTTTTAATCACACCCACACCATCAATTATATGTGCAGGCAACATGCTCAAAGGACAGGGGAAGGATTTTTCCCTAATAAACACTTGGCGATTTTCAGCAGTCTGCGTTCACAGAATTGACACCCAAGCTTTTTAAAGCTCAAAGTCAATTATGATGTGAAAACAAGTACTGCTTCATTTATCTAGGGGCCTCTCAGTGACCAAAACCACACTTCTTAAACCCCAAGGCAGAGCTCATTTCTTCTGACTTTATCCAGAATTGTAATAAGCTTGGCTGTCTTTCTAGGTTCAAGGTCCAAAGCAGCCCAACAACAGTAAACTAGACACAGAGAACGGGAGCTAGTCTATTAGCAACTACTAACAATGGAGGTGGCAGCCCGTAGCCTGGCAGAAGGTGAGGTGCAGAAAAATTAGGAAGAGCAAACCCCGGAAGGCAAAGCAGTGGCCTGGGGCCATCGAGCTAAGGGCTAAGATCCTCATTCACCTCCTGGGCTGAAGTTGCTACTACTCATAATGCATTCTGAAAAGAAATGCAGGTCTTTACAAAGATTTCAAAACTTAAGGAGGTAAATCCCCTGAGCAGGCTGGGAAATGAGGCCACACTGAACGTGACAAGAGTACCCACCTAGAATTAGAGAGCCTGCAGCCCCAGCCCAGGTCAGGGGAAGTGGAGGGCCACAAATGAGGGTGGGCAGGAGGGGAGAGGAGCACTCTCGGCAAAGGACCCCTGACAACCACAGGAGGTGCTACTTACATCCCGCAGGACACTCTGGGGCCTGACCCCAACAAAGAAGGCACAATGAACTTGACCTTCCTCTCTCCTATCCACCACTCCATTCGCTCCTTCATACGGTATTTGGAGGGTGTCAGATAACTACTAAATATACCAAGAGTCTCCAAGTAGCCTGGGCACTAGACAAGTGATCAACTCTTTAAAGTTAATGATCCCAAAACATGGCAATTGTACCTGTTTTTTTTTTTGAGACAGGGTCTCACCTGTCATGCAGGCTGGAAAGCTCACTGCAGCCTCGACTTCCTGGGCTCCGGTCATCCTCCCGCCTCAGCCTCTCAAGAAGTAGCTGAGACTACAGGAATGAGTCACCATGCCTGGCTAATTTTTTAACATTTACTTTTTTGAAATGGGGTTCTCACTATGTGGCCCCCGTTGGTCTTGAAATCCTGGCCTGAAGTGATCCTCCCACCTTGGCCTCCCAAAGTGCTGAGATTACAGGCATGAACCACCGTGCCTGGTCCAATCGTATCCTCTTAAAGCATGATCTATCCCGATTCCAACAACGCGTACACTCGTGGAAACCATACAACTTATTTCTGTTTCTTTAGAAGCATTTACCTCTTCTCTCTCTAGCCATCCGTCCTCCACCACCAAAGAACATGTCGAAGATGTCCATGGGTGAAGAGAAGCTGGGGCTACCCGGGCCTCCTTCTTTAATTGCCTGTTCTCCGCCTTGGTCATAAATGTCCCTTTTCTTTGGATCAGAAAGCACTTCATATGCCTGGGATATGAGTTTAAACTTTAAAAGAAAAAGAGAGAGACAGAGATTTTTAAAAAGAGAGATGTTTCAGCTGTTTTGTTAAGTAAACCCAAAGAAACAGAGGTATTCTGCCCCAACCCCTCAGACCAGCCGGTCTATACATCCTCCTCCTGGAACCTGACTTGCCCGCCTATTTACTCCTCTGGTAAAGTGGGAAACACAGGGCAAACATATTAAGGGACTGGTGGTAGGGACACAACAAGAATCAAGGAGAGAAGGCAGGAGAGAGGAAAAGTTTCTCCCTAATCTGACTGCACCAGACAGGAAAGAGAGTCCAGCTAGGACACCATGAGACAGTACCAGGGCTGAATCTATCACCAGATTAAAGCCAGGACTCCGGGTGCTACCACTGCCTCACCTTCTCCCGGGAATCATTTCACTAGTTTACTAGCATGAAATTCAACTACAGGCATCTGTGAGCACCTAAGCAGGTGCCAGACATTGTATACAAACCTATACTCCTGATCCTCCCCAAAAGCGCTGTCCCGCCCATAGGCTTTCCCATATCACAGTTACTGGCAATGCTAATCTCACCTGTCAACAAATCTACTGACACTACCTCCACATTTGCATTTCCAGTACCCTAAGACACAATATCCCATGTGTAACCTTCCTGCCAAAAAGTTACCACTGGAACCCAATTGTAAGAAAAGAATCAGAAAACCCAAACTGGGAGACACTTCAAAACTAAAGGGAAAACTGAATACAATGTGTGATCCTGGATCAGATCCTACATTGGGAAAAAAGAAAAAAAAGGCTACAAAGGAGATTATTGGAACAACGGGAGAAATGTGAATCTTTGTTCTCAATGTTAAACTTCTTGAATTTGACAACTGCACGATGGTTATATAAAACGATGTCCTTGCGCCTAAGAAACATGCAGCGTTTAGGGCTGAAAGGTTGTGATACAGGTAGCTTCCTCCCAAAATCTTTAGCAAATAGTAATAATAAATAATAACAGATAAAAGAAATGTTGACAACTTACTTACAAGTGGTAAAGCTAGGTGAAGAGTACATAGGTGTTCACCGTACCATACATGTTTTCTGCAGGCATATGGAAATTTTGATGATAAAATCAGAATGCTAAAACATGCAAGATCCACTCCTCACCACACCGCATCCGCCCTGGCTGAAGGCACCATCTCAGGTCTGGGCCACTGCAGTGGTGTCCTCCCTGGTCTCCCACATTCCCTCCTCACCCCAGCCTTCAGTGTTCTCCATCTGAGCCCACCAAGTGTGTCAATCCGCCACCCAAATCTCTACAAGGCGGCCCACATCACTGGGTGTAAAAGCCAGTCCTGACTTTCATCTAGAAGCCCAAGCTGGCACCTCTCTACTTTCCTCTCCTTTGTGCTAGCTTCACCAGGCTCCCTGCTGTTCCTCAACTCTGCAGCCTGGGCCTCAGAGGCACCTCGGCCTGGTGTAGCCTCCCTACTCATCTCTTTCCAGCCTTAGCTCACAGACCACCTTCTCAGGAACGCCTCCCAGTGATCCGGCTTTAATACTGCAAACCCATCGCAGACCCTTCCACCCCCACCCTGCGGCGTTTTTCTCCGCACCGTTAACCACCTTCTAACATGCTGCATCATCTACTGCTTATGCTGCAGCCCCTGCTGCAACATAAGCACCATGAAGATGGGAGGCTGTGTCCACTGCTGTCTACCTGAGCCTGGAGCCATGCCTGGCATGTAGAAGGCACTTGGTAAGTACGTGTTAGATGAATAGCTTGATACTGGCAACTCAGAAACAAATAAATGAGATAGGTCTTGGCCTTCCAGAGGCTACAGTTTAGCCTGAGAGACATATATGGATATATAGATATACAGATCCCATAAGGGAATTTGAGGTATGAATTCCCTTGTTCTACGGATCTCTGATTGAAATCTAATAATCAACTAATAATAATAGCTAATAAATAATAGCTAAAAACTGTAGAATTTAGAAAATTAAGTCTTAAAAAGACATCAGCATCATAGATCAGGCAGCCAGATCTTTTGATATGTTAGTTCTCATATCATTTCTGCCAAGAAGTAAGTATCATTCACTTCTACCCCTTTCCTCAGCAGAAAACCTGAGGTACAATGTAAGGATCAGAAAGCAACTGGGCCAGGCTGCCCTACAGAGTTTCTGCGCCTATCTGCAGCCCAGGACTAAGTAAATAAGCTTCATGGGAATATCCACTGGAAACACTCACCAAATACCCCGGATGCTCACATGACATTTAGACTTCATAGAATCATCTAAGAATGGAAAAGGAGTGCACAGTTGCTTGAGATATTCAGTCAGAGGCCAGATCTCACATGGGACAGGGGTTCCCACTACTAGCAGGAAGTCCACCCTCTAGGGTCCCAGCACTCCAAAGTCTAATTCAGCTCCCAGCCTGGACCCCCTTCTCCCAGTTGGAGATGAGTACTATGACCAGCTTGCCTTTCAGACCGTGATCATTTGCCACAGAACCTTAATAGGATTATTATACAGTTGAGGGGAAAATGGCTTTGAAGACTGTGTAACAACTTGGAAAAGTACTTATAATAAAATATCATAAGTACTCTTAATATTTAAAAGAAAATAAAAAGAAAGTCTATGTATCAGGATGGCCATGTATGATCATCCTGGGGAAAACTTGGAAAGAAGCACAGAATGGTTAGGGTAATGTGTACTTGGCAGGTTTCCCTCTGTGTTCTAAAATTTCCTGCGCAGTTTGCTATCTTTTGATTTTTGAACTTGAAAATCTACTATTCAAACTAAAAGTCACAATTAAATTGACCCAAAGACCAAACTCATTTCAACAGGATACTAGCCAACAATATACCCCACATCACTGCCCCTGAAAGGGACTATTTTGCTGACCCACTACCTATCACCCATGCGCCTTGCAAAAAAACCAGCCGCAGATAAGTACAGACTCCACAAGGAGTGCCTGACAAACTCAGGCTGCCCCAATGCTTAGCAACACAGGACAACAGGGCAGAAAACAAAGACCAGCACCTCAACAGCCTTCTCAGTTGTGCCAGGGCAAGGGGGTAAGAAACGGCAGTCTATTTTTGAAGAGACATTAACAATACAGTGACAAACTTAGGAGAAAAAAAAATGTAAAGGTTCTACCTGTGATAAAGCGGGCGAGAACTACACACAGACTCACATACACACTCACAAAAGGCCTGCACCGTGCACCCAGCACACAGTAGGGACCAGAAGGAGAGGTATTTGTTGAATGAACGAATGAATGAATGAATGAATGAGCTCTCTCTGGGGAACTTTACAGCAGAGTTTCTATAAATTGTGTCTCCAGTCTATTCATCCCCTTTGATTTCCAATCGAAATTGCCACTCTTTCCAATACCCACTTCACTCCAATTTCCCTTCCAATTTATGCCTTTATAGGGCCCTTTCCTCCTTCTACATACAATTTTTTAAATGCATTTACTCAGCCAGCCAACAAACATTTTAGCACCTACCCTGCACAGCTAGACACTCACCTCGTAAGCGGCCATGGGGGCCTTGGGGGCACAGGGAAATGTAAGTTTTCCCTGCTTGCATTACGGCAGGGAAAACAGGTATCAAACAAGTCACCACTATTAAAGTAGGATGCATGTTGGGCCTGTGGTTCAGTCTATGAGGCAGAGGCAGCCTCCTGCAAGACGTTTTACCTGAGAACTAAAGAGTTTTATCCCAATCTGTGAAGGCAGGGGGAGGAAAGTATTCCTGGCAGTGGGCACATCACAGAACCCCCCTCCCTCCGAGCTGAGAGGGGCCTGCCAGACCTCACTGTCATAAGCCTCATTTATGTGACACTAAGTGCCTGACTACCAATAAATATTAGTTTAAAACAAACCAGACAACCTGCCCAGACAGGTATAGGCAAGGTGAAACCTACACCTATGTAGTACAGGTCAAGTCTGATTTTCAAAAAATAAAAGCTGCAGAACAACAAAAGCACATTCATCTCAAACGGTATGCACAGAGGCAGGAGCTTACTCTCATGAATGCTGAGGTTTGACCTGAAACCAGGGTCAGAAGGCTTTCCCACATGTCTTTGGCCAGCCTGCTGAAATGTGAAATTAGAAGCCAGAAGCTCTCCTTAAAGGAGACTGTCAGAAGCAGACTACAATGAATTCAGAGAGCAGGTGGATGAATCACCAGCACCATGTAAAACGCCAGTGCCTTTAAAAGCTACAGTAAGCCATCTAAATATAGATGAGAAAGAACACAAGTGAGTAACAGACAAACGGTTTTATAGGAAAGCATTTTAAACTTGTGACAGCCACATTCAGCACATGTGCCTAAATATAAATATTCCATCACTGCTGCCATTCAGCCAACCGTCCTGAAGTAGCTTTCTCCAGCTTGGAAGAACTAATGCAGACAGGTATTTTGATTCCAGCGTCGTTCCCACAGGTCTTAAATGCTACAAGGGTGATCAGTGTGGCTTCAAAAGTGGCCCAGGTGTCACTGCTATCAGAACTCTAACGGCCCCACCTCTCAAGACCCACGTGGATCAACCAAAGTTTTATAAGAAAATGGCAAGAAGTGAAAGAAGGAATGGGAGGGCTAGCAGGCGTTCCTTACGATGCCTCATCCTTCAATTCACCTATTCAGGTGGGTCAGGAGCCTCTTTAGGGATAAAAGGCAAACCTTCTGTAAACAGGATGGAAAAGCTTTTAACTTCAGTCCCTAATATGCAGAGCATTTTCAGCCTATGATTGGTACTTATGATCAACTGTGTGTCACCTGTCACAGAAAACCGAGAATATGAGTCCAAGCTGATGTCAGGATGCAGATGTCCATGTCCCCGTTTAATAAATAAAACGAGGTTATTCACCATCTGGCGCTTTTATCAGGTAGGAGGTAGTACACAGAACAAATCCAGCTAGTCATTCTCAAAGGGAACACGGCGTTTGTCCAAGGCACCGGCTGAGTGAAGAACTCATCCCTAGGATTTATGCATCAACAGAGAACATGAGCCAGTCGTCCCCAGCAAGTGCACAACTCCTGTTAGTGCGTGCCTCAGTTTCCCGATTTGCAGGCCACCTCTCCCACAGGAAAGCTCACACACCCAGTGAGAACTGCGTTCAGCCCCCGCGCCTGCCCGCCGCCCGCGTCCGGCGCGCACGGCAGGAGCTCCCCAAGCACTTGTGGAGCGAACGGAGCAAAGAAGGGGCTCCGCAGGGACTCGCGAGGGGCCCAAGACCCCCCGGGCGCCGCGCACCGCACGCCTCCTCCGCGGGCGAAGCGCCCTCCACCGACCGCGCCGCGCGGCGCCCGGCGCCTCGCGCCACCCCGGCCCCGGCCTGGCCCCGCGGCGCCTGGCGACGGCCTCCCCAACAACCGCGGCTCAGGTTCCCCGCCGCCCTCCGTGCTCCGGGCTGAGCGATCCTCGGCCCCAGGGACCCCGGCCGCGCCCCGCGCCCCGCGCCCCCCGCACCTTCTCGCCCTCATCCGGGTTCTTGTCCGGGTGGTACTTGAGCGCCAGCTTCCGATAGGCCTTCTTGATCTCCTCCGGGGACGCGCTGGGCTTCACGCCCAGGATGTCATAGTACTGGGTCTCCTTCACCATCTTGTCTCTGCGGGCGCGCGGGCGAGGCCGGTCAGAGCGCCCCGGACGCCCCCGCCGGGACCCCGGCCCGCGCCCCCGCCGCCCGCCCGCGCCGCACGGTCTCGGTCTCAGCCGCCGCCGCCCGCGGCCCCCGCCCGCCCCCGCGCCAGGCCGACCTCCGCGCCCCGCACCGCCGCACTCCAGCCACCGGCTCCTCCGCGGCGGGTTTTATTCCGCGCCGGCGGAAGCTGCCGTAAGGAGACGGTGACGCCACAAAGGCCGAGAACCTTCGCGGAGGTTCCGGCGGCGCCGCCGCGGCGGGTTCGCAGCCCAGACCCCCGACGCCCGCCCCACGCGGCCCCACGGCTCACCCGGACTTCTCGGGCCCCTGCTCCTCCGGCTGCCGCTCCGGCTGCCCGTCCGACTCCGCGGAGCTCCAGCTTTGACTGCCGCCCCGGGCCATGGCTGGGGCCGGAGAAGGCGGCTTCGGCCTGGAGGGCGCCCTCCGACGACCGTCCCGACGACCGTCCCGCCGCCCCGACGCCGCCCCCTTGCCCTTCCGCAGGTCCGTGGAGCCGGCTGGCTGGAGGGTGGGCGGCCTGGAGGGCTGTGTCGACCGGAGAGCTGCGCCCTGCGATCCCCACCCGGCCTCTCCCGGGGGCGTGGCCGTTCTCTGTTGGGTCACAGCCAGGCTGCGCCCTAAGGTGTGCCTCGTTGCGTTTTTGAGGGCGTTGGAGTGGGTAGGGGCCCTCTACCCACTCATGGCCACAACGCTGAGGTGAACCTCTGACCTTCCAGATGAAGTTAGTGCTGGCCCCAGAAGTGGACACTGTCGACTGCCCACCAGTGGGAATCCTTAAGTCCCCCAAGGGTGAGCAGTGACATCCCCCAAGTCTCCCCGGGGCAGACAGTGCTCCCTCTTCTCCCAGGGGTGGGAAACTGCCTTCCCCGCTCTGCACATCCTCAGTGAGCAAACACCAGGGCCAGACCAGGCTGCTGGACCCAGTATTATGCACTGGGGATCCCGTGGCCTGGACCCTGACAGGGCTAGGTGGCCCAGGACGCTTGCCTGGAAGGGTATAGGAATGCGCCTCGACTTCCTAGGCTGCTCTCAGCTCCCGATGAGTGTACAGGAGTCCAGATCACAAACCGTTGCAGAAGACTGGGCGTGGAAAGCAGGCCCCAACACTATCACAGAATTGCAGGCCCCTATCCCCCAGCCCTGCCTTGGCTTCTGCCAGGGGAACACTTTGTCTGCAAGGGGCAGGGGGAGATCACTGCTCACTTTGCTGGGATCCCCTGGCCTTGTTTTGGGTGTTCAGTGTGGTCGAGAAATGACTTTTACTGTACGATAGAAATTCAACTGCTCGTTCTTGGGGATGTGGCTTTTTTTCTTAATTATGCCTTGTGGAGCAGAACCTCTCGGCAGAGAACTCAAGAGCTGGAGGTCAGAAATTTTGCTTTTGTTCAGATCTTACCATCTGAGCCTTAGCCTCTCAGCGCTTTTCTTCATCAGCCAGACTTGGGCGTTGCCCTTGCCTGCCTTTCTCAGAGGGCTCTTGTAAGGATCGAATGGGATAACTGTGAAGGCTCCTAGCACAGTGGGTCTCAAACGTGGCTCCTGAAAGAGATCACCTGGAATCTTCTAAAATCCCTGTGGGCTGCACCCCAGACCTGTTACTTTAGAGCTTCTGGGGGTGGGGTCCAGGCATCAGTGTTTTTAAAGCTCCGCAGGTGGTTGCAGTGTGCAGCCAGAGCTGAGATCCACTGCCCAGTGCCACATACTTTTCCGGATTCAGTGCTCTGGACCAGGGGCATTCATCAAATGCGCATGTGCAGGAGAGGGTTGGCTCAGAGATAGAGCCTAGAAACATAGAATGGAGCTGTGCGCTTTGGATAACGGTGAATTCTGGAGCCAGTGAGACCTAGACCTAGGTTCACGTCCCAGCACTGCTACTCCTGGCTGTGGCACTTGGCCACACCTTTCTGAGCCTGATTTTTCTCAGCCTTTTAATGAGGATGATATTCATTGTAACCGCTTCATAACTTGTGAAACACCTGCTACATAGTCACGATGTTGATGCTTTTTTGGGGGTGCGGGTGGCGGCTAAGGCAAAGAAGCTGGTGATGATTCTCTTCTTGATGAAACCTAGCCAGGCTCCTCTGAGCCCTCTTCTCAACTAGGCTTCAGTCTTGGCCTATAAAGACTGAACAGACAGCAGCACGGTTTCTGATAACTCAAGGTCATATCCCTAAGATCACCAGTTCCCTGGCTTTTTGGCACCAGAGACCCATTTCATGGAAGACAGTTTTGTCATGAACAAGGTGGTAAGGGTGGGCAGTGGCGTGGGGGTTCACACCTGTAATCCCAGCACTTTGGGAGACCAAGGTGGGCATATCACTTGAGGCCAGGAGTTCGAGACCAGCCTGGCCAACATGGTGAAACTCCATCTCTACTAAAAATACAAAAATTAGCCAGGTGTGGTGGCACGCACGTGTAATCCCAGCTACTCAGGAGGCTGAGACAAGAGAACCGCTTAAATCCAGGAGGCAGAGGTTGCAGTGAGCTGAGAGTGTGCCACTGCACACCAGCCTGGGCAACAGAGCAAGACTCCATCTCAAAAAAAAAAAATGGGGGCCGAAACTGTTCCACCTCAGATTATCAGGCATTAGATGCTTATAAGGAGCATGCAACCTAGATACCTCACACATGCAGTTCACCGCAGGGTTTGAGCTCCTGTGAGAATCTAATGCCACTGCTTGGTTTCTAACAGGCCACAGACCAGTTCCGGTCTGCAGCCCAGGGGTTGGGGGCCCCTACCTAAGGCAACCCTGGCCCCAACACCCACTCTTAAAGTGCCTGTCTGAGAAAACTCAAGGCTGCCAAATTATTTACTGTTTTTTGGTTTCATCCAACACCTGAGGTTAGAGTCTCTATCTCCCAGTCTCTGTGGGAGGATGGCTTCCTAGCTTTGATCATTGGCAGCTAGCAGACACAGCTGGCCTAATGTCACTTACACTGACCAACCCCTTGTCATTTCTCACTTCCCTGATTCTGTTAAACTTGCTGCTTGTGTTTCTCCTTGTTCCCTCATCCCCTTTTCAAAATGCCCTGTTACTTTTGTACGAATCAGTGTTGAGTTCAGTTCATACTAGATTGTTTTCCCTATTGTGATAGTTATGGCGGATTAAATTCTGTCGTTACCATCTTTGCTACTGTCCAGCTTTGTTTATCTTAGACAAAGCTTCCGACAATCTAGTAGATTGTTTCCCAGAATTATGCAGGGGAGGATTGGAGGCATCACGAAGACATTTCTTATTTTGTCAGTTATGTTTATTTTCATGATGACCTTTTCATTATCGCAGCTTTTATTAAAAGTGACATTGGCTTTCCACTCATAGTAAGGAATGTGTGATTTCCTATTTATTTATATTCTTTTAAAAAACAGTAGATAAAGAGTGAGTGTATGACAGTACCCGTAGTACGAGAATAAAGCAACAGTGGTGGTACTTGAATGACAGAAATGGGGGACATGCTGATCCAGTTCCACCACTTCATTCTGCAGTTGGGGAGGCTCTTAGACAAAGAAGTCAAATGATATAGAACGGCTATTGTCCCCTGACGCCATGTGGGGCTTCCTCTCTCATCCAGTGTAGACGGAGAGTTGAAGCAAGCACAGAAGTCGGTTTTGCCCAGGGAATGCTGGGATGGGCTCTCCAAGGAGTCTACTGAAGAGGGAGAACCACACCTACCTGGGGAACGGGGTCAGGAAGGACTTCATGGGCAAAGAGCATGTGCCATGGACCAGGAAGTTAGAGTTACTGTGAGCAGCAGGGGAAGGGAGGGCAGCTATGAGGAAGGGACAGCAGGATAAAGGCTCTGAACACAGATGGATGAAGGCTCTGAATTGGGAGTGAAGTGGGGACAGGTGTGCTAGAGGCTTGAATGCCTTGAGGAGGAGTTTACTGCTCCTCTGATGGGCCCTGAGGAGCCATTGAAGGTTTCAGAGCCGGACCTGCATTCTGGGAGGAGTAACTAGCAGCAGTCCTCAGGGACCGTGTGGATCTGGACATTCCGGGAGAGGCCTGAGCTGGACATGCAGAGTTGAGAGGCGAGCCCAGAGAGAGGGCATCAACGGAGAGAGAGCTCCAAGAAGTGTTGGGGAGCGCCTGCCTTTAGGAAATGGAAGGAGAACAGCCGTCAGAAAGGAAAGAGGAGAACCCAGAAAGTGGAGAGGCCCGAACTCATGCAAGGCCAGAGTGGCGAGGGGTGGAGGAGACAGGGTCTGGGCAGCAGAGAGGCTGGGAATGGGGGGACCAGTACTTCAAGAGAGGGACGTTAATCTATTTGCCCCCAAAACAGCAGTTGTCGTTTCAGACCATAGTTTTAATATTGGGAGGGATTTCCACTTGGAGAGGCCTTGACTTTCACTGGCTGTGTGACCGTGGGCAAATTACCTTTCTCTGAACCTCCATTTCCTCCTCTGCAAAATGGGGATAGAACATCTGCTTCACAGAATTGTACAGATGAATGGAGACCATGTATAAAGGGCTTAGCATGCGCAGCGAGCACGTGTTCTCTACGTGGAATTTGCTGATTTCATCACGACAGGGTTAGTGCCCACCTGCTATGTGTCCGGCTCTGTGCCGGAAAACAGCAGTGCAGTGCTAGATTAAGGTTACGCCTGTCCTTGAGAAGCTCAGAGACTAACTGTGCCTGAACACCTGAATCCAACCACTCTGGGTGACCCCTAGCACGGGCCGATTTTGCCAGCATTCCAACCCATAGGATTTTCTAAGAATTTACACTGAAATAGTTAACCATTGCCATCTTGCTTGGACAGAAAACCCGAGTCTCTGGCTATGTTCCTGTGGGCTAGGGCCTGGTCTCTGAGAAGTCACTTCCTCCTGGAATTTGGCCCTTACCCAGAGCTGGTGCCACCAGAGGTTGGGGCTGCCTCTGTTTGGGGAGAAAAAACTAAGAAAGTGAGGGAGTGGTCATCCTGCTGCATATTTGGACTTTAGAAAATTCTGAGGTCCTCTCTTCAGGGCACTCATCTTTTGAGGTCCCAGAGTCCAGAGAAAAGACATCCCCCCCATCCTTCCAACACATTTGTAAAGTGCCTTTTGTTTCCAGTATTGCAAGAGGCTTTGGAAGCACTCTGGGGACAGGCCTGTCTACCCAACTCAGAGGACAAGCACAAGTCTAGAAATAAAGCTCTAACTGTAGGAGCAAAGGAACAGTGTGCTTTTGAATTCTGGGTGGCCAGAAGGAAGAAATGACCTTCGCGTGAATCCTGGAGGTTGAGAAGGAGCCGGCCATGCAGAACTGGGGTTAGAGAGTTCCAAGCTCAGGGAACAAACATCATGTGTGAAGGCCCCAAGGTGTGAAGAACCAGAAAGAAACCAGTGTTTCTGGAACAGTGCTGGAGAGGGGCATGGCCTTCAAGGCGGAGTTGGATTTTATCCTTAAGGCAGCAAAGGTGGGGGGTATACTTTAAAAATTTTGCTGTATATTTATTCCATAAATTTTTTACTTTATTTCAACAAAATCACTATGTTGTTACAGACAGCATCTTTGCTACTTCGTGTTATATTTTCAGTAATGCCATATTATAAAACATTTCTTCAGTCGTTGTAGCTCTCAGTTTCAATTTGGAGACATTTTGCTCCTCTGAGGCACAGCAAAATTCTCAAAGCAATCCTTCTTAGATTCAAAAATGAACCATGGATTTTATGTATCATGCTTGAATGTCATAATGGAATCTCATAAGATAATTGAGAGTTACTGTAGAAATATGACAGATATTTTAATTCCATCAAATAATTGCTACCTTTTAAAAAAAAGTTTATAAAAACAGCTGACACACAGTGAATTGCACCTATTTAAAGTGTGCTGCTTGATGAGTTTTGATATACATATATACCCATGAAACCACCATCTACATTGAGATGTGAGCATATCTATTGCTCCCAAAAATGTCATCATGAGAGAGTATATATTTAAAAGCCTGGTCAGGCTTGTATTGGTCAGCAGTCAAGCTGGGGCCACAGGCCTGTTCTGCTGGCTCCTAGCTTGCTTTTTTCCAGGAAAATAAACCCATCAGCACTTCGGTTGTGATACTGGCTTTGTCACTTCTTGGCTGTGTGACCTTGGGCAAGTTACTTGATTTTTCTGCCTCAGTTTCTTATCTGTAAAATAGTACCTACCTCATGAGGTTGTGAGGAATATAAAAGGGTGTGTGTGTGTGTACCACACCCACACATGTATGTGTATAAATTATAGGATGTAAAACTCTTGGACAGTGCTTGGCACAGCATTCAATAAATCTGGCCACGGTTGTTGTTTGATGCAAAGAGTCCACATATGCATCTGCCTAGGATTCTATTTGGAAATACGAGAAGCCAAATAGGGTAGGAGGCTGAAAAACCTTCAGGTGAACTGGGCTGAGACACTCACCTCAATAGCGCCACTGTTCGAGGGTGCCTTGTGTGTGTCCAGTACAAGCTACACTTAATGATTGTTTCAGATCTTTCCCCAGCCTCAGCCGGTCCTATCTCAGCAGTAATGGCCTGTGTTACATATGGTGGCTAGACTATTCCAGACCAGGAAGGAAAGTTGACTTCTGCGTTAGATACTCAGGCTCCAGCCTAGAGACATCTCATCTCTCCTCTGTCACTCCTTCCCCATTACTAAAGTTTGTGGATGTTCCTCGGAGTCTGCCAGACCTGTCTTGGCTTTAAGACCAGCCCTCATCATCATCATCCTCTGCCAGTCACCCTCCTTCCATTCCAGAAGTCATAGACCTGCTAGGGAAGCTTTGATGGATCCCTGAATAGAATAATCAAATCCAAATCCTTCCCCTGGCATAGAAGATTCTCCATGGTCTGAACTCACTTCACCCTCCAAGTCCTCAGAGCGCTGTGTGCACTGTCAGACTGGCGCAATGCTCTTCCCCAGCTTGGAAGGTTGAGAGAAGGAGCCTGAAATCTGTTCAGAAGCAGAAAAACACTGCAGTTCTACTATGATGATGGTGAAGTAACATTTCTTTTTTTTTTCTGAGATGGAATCTTGCTCTGTCACCCAGGCTGGAGTGCAGAGGCGTGATCTCAGCTCTGCCTCCTGGGTTGAAGTGATTCTCCTGTCTCAGCCTCCCGAGTAGCTGGGACTGCAGGCATGAGCAACCATGCCTGGCTAATTTTTTGTATTTTTAATAGAGATGGGGTTTCACTGTGTTAGCCAGGATGGTCTTGATCTCCTGACCTCGTGATCC